>BHEV01013298.1:0-43414 GCA_004319985.1 Emydocephalus ijimae
CTCGCCTGGCCAATCAGAAATCCCCGCGCTTTAGCCAATCAAAACACGGGGATTTCAAGTATGTAGATTAAGGACAGAACAATTGGAACACTGCTATGATGTCTCCCCTGGTCCTTCTCTTCACTAAATTAGCCATGCCCAGTTTCTGTGACCGTTCTTTATATATTTTAGTTTCCAGTCCCCTAATCATCCTGGATGTTCTTCTCTGTACTTTTTCTAGAGTCTCAACATCTTTTTTATAATGAGGTGACCAAAACTGGATGCAGTACTCTAAGTGTGGCCTTACTAACACTTTATAGAGTGATTGTATCCCTCTGTTAATGCAGCTTAGGATTGCATTGGCTTTTTTGGCTGCTGCTGCACACTGCTGGCTCATATTTAGCTGGTTGTCCACTAAGACTCCAAGATCCCTCTCACAGTTACTGCTATTGAGCCTGATTTTACCGAGTCTATATGTGTACTTTTGATTTTTCTTGCCTAAGTGTAGGACTTTACTTTTCTCTACATTGAGTTTCATTTTGTTAGACACGGCCCAGTGTTCTAGTCTGTCAAGAGACATCTGGATCTTGAGCCTACCTTCTAGTCCCTCATCTAAGTTGTTAATGAAGATATTAAAGAGTATTGGGCCTAAAATAGAACCTTGTGGCACCCCACTTCTTACTTTCCTCCATGTAGATTTAGACCCATGAAGGACTACTCATTGAATATGGTTTGTACATCCTCCAGCCATGAGATGGAACTAGAAAGGGATGGGTGGAGTCTTGGTTTATAGTAGAAATCCTGCTTGAGCTACCATAATACAGGTAGTTTTTGACTTACCTCCATTTGTTTAGTGACTAAAGTGACAATGTCATTGAAAAAAGTGATTTACAACTGGTCCTTCACTTAGAACTTTTGCAGCATTCCCATGCTCAAGGGATCAGAGTTTGGGACTTGGTGATGTATTTACAACATTGTCATTGCAGCATCTTTGGGTCATATGATTTCAACCTACCCAGCTGGCTTCCAACAAGCAAGGTCAACAGCCAGATTCATTTAACATCCACATTATTCTCTTAACAATGGTGGGAAAAAGATCATAAAATCAAGCATAACTCCTTAACTTGCTTAGCAATGAAAATTCTGCTCTCAGTTGTGGTTGTAAATCAAGGACTATCTGTAGTTTGGTGTTTGTTTGTTTTGCTCTGGCAAGAGGCAATGCAGTTGTGGTGGCTTTCCACACTCCTTTGCAGTGGCTGAATTTAGAAACCAGTTGCCTCCCAACTGACTGAGATTAGTACATGCTCCCAGTGTTAGTAGACAAGTCTATTAAATGGGGCACAGACTAACTGGGTCAGCCACATTTGGTAAACAGAGCCACACAGAAAGCATTGTTTGGAAAATGCATTTCCTTATGACTCTTGAAGTGAAAGAGACTCAGAAGATGAGATTTCAGGCATAGTCTGATTTAATAGCCTAGATTCTCTCGGTCATATATTCTTAGGTTGCCTGAGTTTGGAAAAAGTAAATTAGCTCCTCAAAGAAATTGTATGAATTGAATATGTTTTATTTTTACTCAATTCACCAATTCAGCATGTTATCAGTTAAAACCATAGCTTTTTTTAAAACATGGAACTTATGGATTGTCAACTAGGAAAAGTTCTTGTATGATCGGTTTTATATACAGTATATGTAACAAGGCGATTATATGCACGAAGATGGAAAAATACCCACAATGGAAGAGTCAGTTGTGAAGATGACATAGCTCAATTGATCTGGTTGGGAAGAAGCAATAAGTATTGTACTATAAAAGACTGGAAACTCTTAATGGAATTTTTGCTGAAAATTGACAAAAATAAACTGATGATTTTGGGATTTACTCATTAAAAAGGTTCTTTATGGGAAGAAGTGAACCATGGCAGCAGTGGTGGGATTCAAATTTTTTTACTACTGGTTCTGTGGGCGTGGCTTGGTGGGCGTGGCAGGGGAAGGATACTGTAAAGTCTACAGTCAGAGGTGGCATTTGCCGGTTCTCTGAACTACTCAAAATTTCTGCTACCAGAAATTTTGCTGGAAATTTTGCTACCAGGGTTTCATCTGGGTGCCTGGTTGGGGTGTGTTTGAGCTGGAGGTATTTGGGGGGGGAGTCTGTTTGTGCCCAGGTGTTTGCCTGGCTTATGGTGTGGATATTTTTTTGTTTGTGAGTGCAGGCTTCCAAATAATTGACAGTCTAATGGAATCATCTCTTCTAGTCATGCTTTCTGGTCTTTTTTCAATTTCTATGGCTTCTCTGATAATTTTGTGGCTGGGGTTTTCTATAGTGGCTAGGGTTTTGGTGCCATTGAAGTCGATGCTATGACCTGTTACTTTCATGTGTTGGACTAGTGAGGAAGTGTGTTCCAGCTTTTTTACTGCATTTTTGTGTTCATCCAGGCATATATGAAGTCCCCTGTGCATCATGTCCTGCCACATACATTGGACAGACCAATAGAAAAATAAGTACCCGCCTGGATAAACACAAAAATGCAGTAAAAAAGCTGGAATACACTTCCAACACTAGTCTAACACATGAGATTGATTTGCTTTATTTTCTCTTGGTCCCCAAAGATAGGGGCAAATGTGCTCTTTTCCAGATATTAGAAAATCTTTTTATCCCTCTTGGTTCTGCAAGCAGACTCCTGTTATCTCCTCTGATTTGCTCACTCAGGGATTAAATAAATTTGGGATTACAGACTTCTGGTTTGCAAGGCTTTGGCAGTGGCAGGGATTCGCGATCCCTGCTGCGTTCGCCACCAAGGTTCCCCTGATCCGTTGGATTTGGGGGATATAGCTGCCCCGTAGAGGCAGCTGAAGACAGGGGGGATCCAGATAGGGGTTTGGGGGTGTCACAGACCCCCTCCCCACCCGGCAAAACCCCCTTTTCCCAAGACAGAGGAGCGGTCAGTAACGGCCACCATGAAGAAACCTGCAGCCGGACAAGATCGTGCAGGAGGAAGAAAGCGGGAAGAGCTGTGAAAGTTGTTTTTGACCGGGACAAAGCAAGAGAGAGTGTCCTGGAATTTTGAAGGTTGCTAAGGATACATTGTTTCCAGAGAGAGTTACAAGTGGCGAATATCCTAAAAGGGAAAGTTTTTTTTTCTTCTTTTCACTCTCCTTCCAAACGTGACAGCGGATGGAATCATAAGAGAAATCCGAAAACCTGCATTGGAGGTAATTGAATGCTGAAGGGATAAGGATTTCTGAACATTTAAAGGGAAAAAAAATATTTTTGGCTATGAGTGGGAAGGGAGAGGGAAAAAAAATTGGAGCAAATTTGAAAATAAGGAGAAGATTGCCTAAAATTTTAAAGAGTTATTAAACATCAATAAGACTTCTAAAAGATATATCTTAAATAGAAGTTTGTGACTAAAATTTAGCCCTGGAAAGAGAAAGTGAAGAAGGAGAAAGTATTTTGGGGAAACAGCTTTTGTGGATTGTTTGCCGATTCTGGAACTTTTGAGAATTCTCTCTGATTGAAAGCACTTGGGTGGTTGTTTGGAAAAACTTTTTCTCTATACAATGTGGATGGATTGAAACTTGTATACCAAAAATATGAAAAAGAAAAGCAAGAAGGAAAGGATGCTCTTGGCACTCTTTTTCAATTTTTAGAAATGTTGAGGACTAATTGTATATGCAAAGCAACCATTTATAGTACTGTAGTTGGAGCTATATCCTGGTCCCAGTTCTTTTTCAGAAGGAAAAGAACAGACTTCCTCTTCATCCTGTAATATCTAATAGTGAAAATAAGATAAATTATATCATGCAGTTTCCCCATTATCTGACGATTGTGGGAGGTATGGAAACAGGCTAATCAAGAACACTATATCATCACTGTCATATTATTAAATTTGAGATATGAAGAAAAGAAAAAGAAATCATGTACTTCCTGGTGCTAATAACAGCTGCACTCAGACTAGAAAACATTTCATTTTGAACCTCACAGAGATTTTATCTTTTTTTTAAAAAAAGCTTGCAAGACAGAAAGAACTTGAAAATGGAAAGAGTTCTTCTATCCTAGTGTTGTAAAAGATATTAGAAATTCAACTTATCAAAGAATCTGTAAATATGATCTTTAACTGTCCAATTAAAAAAAAAAATTCCTGAAGCCCAAATGGAAATGTTTTAACAGCTTGGCTGCTTATTACACTCCTCACGTGAGAATGGTCTCCATGAAAACTTTGCCAAAGAAAAACTAAAAAATTTCCTTGCCACCATCAGTGGACAATGAAAACTGGGGGAGGAAGAGCTGTTCTTTTTGCTGCATTAGTCTATTCCTTATTATCAGAGGTTTACAATTTCTGTCATTTCAAGGACCCCACAAGGTTTTTACTCAGCATGTTGTGGGTAGAACTTTTACAGTAAGCCTGATATTATTGGTGGATTGGGGGAGGGGGGAGTTTTAAGGGTGAAATGAGTCCCTTAAAGTCTTCCCTCCCCACCCAAAAAAGACTTTTTTGTTTGGTACTCCAAATTCTGGGCAGATTCTAATGGTCATAGAAAGTGTGTGCCAAGCTTCAAAGTATATTCAGGCTGCTTTCGCTTTTACTGCTTCTCAGGTTGCCAATGAATCAGGGGGAAGGGGAGGGAGAGATTGCAATGTTCGTTCCAGACAATAACAAGAAACTGTCCCGTGTGAGCCAAGGAGGTTTCTGCAGGTGTTTGCCAGAGTCATGGATATTTTCCCATAACAACCCTTGGATACCTAATTGGACAATGTGACAGGCATTAATGGGGGGGGGAGGGAGGATTCTATACTTTAACTCATGGGCGTCAAACTCGTGGCATCATATTGCCATCACATAACGTATCGCAATGTTTTTTTCTCTTTGCTGGACTGGGCATGGCCTCCGCGTGATGGATCCAGCCTGCGGACCGCCTGTTTGACACCCCTGCTTTAACTATATTGAATTGCCCAGGAATTAACCAGAGCTGGTTTTGCTTTCATTCTGTGCTGATATGATGTACTCAATAAAGTTTTGCATTAAGAGATTGGTATCAACTCAAAAATATTTCTCTGCTCTTTTAGAGTTGTCAGCAGAAATGGAGTGGGGGAAATAATGCATACCTTAAATATTTTCATAGATAATTGCTAGGCGGCCAAAGCTTCTGGTGCACAAGATTATTACTAGAGAGCATGATTGATGACTCTTGGCTATGGATGTGTCCCATTGGAGAATATACATCTCGGGGGTGGGGGAAGACCGGGGTCAAGGGGGAAATGAATGATGTGTCTCAGAGTTGACTGCACCCAGGTAACACTGGCATGTTCAATCTTAATATTTTTTTTTTAAAACTCTGAGAGATGCAGCTAGAGACTCATGATTTGAATGGGAATGGATTGTCGAAGCCCTGATCATCTTAATAGTGCTTGCTTGGTGGGTTCATCAGTTGGACCTTTGACAATGTGGTGACATATAATAAAAATAATACAAGATCAGAAGGGAAGCCCAGGCTTTCCAACATAGCTTGAAGGACCCAATGGGATAGGCTTTTTTTGTTATTTGTATATTGGCAAAGCCACGAATCCTTATTTCAGATAGGATCCTACCTGCTTGCAAAAGGAACAGAGCATTTCAAATAGAATCTCTGTCTTTTGGAATGGTCTCTTATTAGAAATGAAGTGTCTGCCATCTCTCTCTTTAAAGAGTCTGATGCGAAATTTACTCTCTTTATGGCATAACCAAACAACCCTATTATCCATTTATTTATTTCAAAATTGTTTATGAATGTTACTCCTGTCTGGCTTCTGTTTTCTTTTGTTATACAGGTAGTCCTCCACTTGATCACAATTGAGCCCAAAATTTATGTTGCCAAGTGAGAAATTTATTAAGTGAATTTTGCCCCATTTTTTCTTGCCAGATTTGTTCAGTGAATCACTGCAGTTCCTAAATTAATAACCTAGTTGTTAAGTGAATCTGGCTTCCCCATTGGCTTTGCTTGTCAGAAAGTCACAAAAGGGGATCACGTGACTCAGGGACACGGCAACCATCATAAATATGAACTGGTTGTCAAGCATCCAAATGTAAAACACTGGGCCATGGGGATGTTGCAATGGTCATAAGTATGAAAAACAGTCATAAGTCACTTTTTTCAGGGCCATTGTAACTTTGAATGGTCAACAATAAGAAACAAAAACATGATTTTATCCCAGAAGGCAGCTAAACTGGCACTGGAAGGAACAGCATGGAGATGTTCAGCCATATTCTTGCCTTCCTTCCCGCTCCCAGCCTGTTTATGCTTGCTGGCTTGGGACAGGTTTAACCTGCTGCTGAAAGTTTATTGGGTGACTTTAGTTACTGGCTTCATCTCATTTTAAGTGACCCTACAATGATGGTGGTATGGGGACAATTGAGTAGGAACTGAGGATGCACTTTAAACTCTCAGGGTAAAGGCCAGCTATAAATGCCTCCTTGACTTCTAAAATGTGGTTATTCTAGTAAAAATGACCCCAGGCTTCTTTGCAGATGAATGGCATTGGCTGTCTTTAGTGAGCACTTAAAATGATATGCTCTTTTTTCCAAAATAAAAATAAAAATCAGAATTCATCCCTGTTTCTACCCAGGCAGGTGTGTGAGCCTCTTGCAATGGATCTGCTGTCTAACTGGTTGGATAAGTTTCTTCTGGCTTGAATGGTTATTGCAGTGAAGGATAATGTCCTGCCACTGGAACATGTTACCATGAATTACTCCCACCATTTTATCAGAGATGCTTCCTGTGTATGTCTTTGGAATAAGAACAAATGTGTGGTAGATGAAAAAAGGCAAATAATGGAACTAAAACTGGAAGTGTTGCTTTGTGTTTAGCACTCAACCTCAACTAGGTTGGCCTACTAAACCATAGAGAGACTATAGCAAACTAACAAAGAACATTTTTTGTCAACAGAAGGTTCTTGGCAGCTCCTGCAAACGTCCCCATGGTTGGATTTCCCCCCTCTCCCCCTGCATTCTTTCCCTCTCACTCCAGAAACTTTATTCACAAGGGGAAGCGATACTTCTACTATTAACAGAGGGATACAGTCAAGGTCAAGGGAAGTACTAATACCACTCTATAAAGCCTTAGTAAGACCACACCTAGAGTACTGCATCCAGTTTTGGTCACCACATTATAAAAAAGATGTTGAGACGCTAGAAAAAGTACAGAGAAGAGCAACCAGGACGATTAGGGGACTAGAGACTAAAACATACAATGAACGGTTGCAGGAACTGGGCTTGGTTAGTCCAGTAAAGAGAAGGACCAGGGGAAACATGATAGCGGTTTTCCAATATTTGAGGGGCTGCCACAGGGAGGAATGGGTCAAGCTATTTTCTAAAGCGCCTGTAGGCTAGACAGGGAATAATGGATGGAAACTGAACAAGGAGAGATTTAACCTGGAAACAAGGAGAAACTTTCTGACAATGAGAACAATCCACCCATGGAACATAAGTTGCCCTCGGAAGTTGTGGGAGTGCCATCGGTTGAGACTTTCTTTTTTTTTTTTTTTTTTGATAAAAGTTTTATTGATTTTAACAACAAACAAAAACACACAAAACATAAAACATAACATAAAGATCATCATTCTTCATAAATTTACAATGTATCGGTTGGTTTACCACTCCTTTCAGTGCATTTGTTTCACAGTCATCAAAACAATTACATTATATAATAACTCACATTATCAATCATCAGTTAAGTATCCTAATATCTTTATTAAACAATCATTTGACTATAATTTTACTAATTCATACTTAAGCGAGATAACTATTATTGAATTAAATTATTTTATAACAGATCATAGAATCATACCAAATCTATCTTAATAAAATATTCTAAAAATATTATCAAAACCAAAAAAAATTATATATTCGTTATTTTCTAGATTTCTAAATATTCTATTGTTATATTGTATTATCCAACCATTGATAAAAGAGATCCCAAATTTCATAAAATTGTTTATCTTCTTGTTCTCTAATTTCAAATGACGGTTGAGACTTTCAAGAAGGGATTGGACTGCCATTTGTCAGAAATGGTCTAGGGTCTCCCGCTTGGGCAGGGGGTTGGACTAGATGACTTACAAGGTCCTTTACAATTCTGATTATCTGTTATCTAAAGCTTTTTTGGCTGCTGCTGCACACTGATGGCTCATATTTAGCTGGGTGTCCATTAAGACTCCAAGATCCCTCTCACAGTTACTGCTATTGAGCCTGGTTTCACACAGTCTATATGTGTACTTTTGGTTTTTCTTGCCTAAGTGTAGGACTTTACTTTTCTCTACATTGAATTTCATTTTGTTAAATATGGCCCAGTGTTCTAGTCTGTCAAGAGACATCTGGATCTTGAGCCTATTTTCTTGGGTGTCAGCTTCCTGCCAGCTTAGTGTCACCTGCAAATTATTGTAGGACATGGCCCACATAGATGGACAACACTTATATAACCTCCTAAGTGAGGGGATTTGAAGACCAAGTGTATTTTGTGAAAAGAGGCAGAATAGTTTTTAGAGAGAGCATCTCAATCACATTCTGCAACCAAACAACTGTTTATTCTGGAGTTAATCCTTGTTTTCCAGCCTCCAGTCATGTTGTTAGAATACTTAAAATAGATCACTTGCTGGTGTGCCACATTTTTTTCTATTTTTATACACAGGTACAGTAGTTTTGAACTTATGACCATTCATTTAGTGACTGTTTGAAGTTACAACAGCACTGAAAAAAAGTGACTTATGACCGTTGCAGCATCCCCATACCCTGTGACCAAAATCAGGATGCTTGACAACTGGTTCATGTTTATGACAGTTACAGTCTCCTGGGGTTATATGAGCATCTTTTGCGATAAGCAAAGTCAATGGGGAAGCCAGATTCACTTAACAATCACGTTACTGACTTATCAGCTGCAGTGATTCATTCAACAACCTTGGTAAGAATAGTTGTAAAATGGGGCAAAGTTCCCTTAACAACTGTCTCATTTATCAACAGAAATTTTGGGCTCAATTGTGTTTGAAAGTCAAGAACTACCTGTACCTTTCCAGGTGAATGGTGAAACCATTACCTAGTTTGTGACAAGAGTGCCTTAAAAAATAGGCACCATCTTTGTTTAATACTACAATAACTAGATGGCTGATAAACAGATGCCTGGGAAGCAGTCAAGAATGTGATTGCTTATTGTACCCCATGACTATCATTAAGTGTTGTACCTTATGATTCTTGACGAATGTATCTTTTCTTTTATGTATACTGAAAGCATTTGCATCAAGATAAATTCCTTGTGTATCCAACCACACTTGGCCAATAAAGTATTCTATTCTATTCTATTCTATTCTATTCTATTCTATTCTATTCTATTCTATTCTATTCTATTCTATTCTATTCTATTCTATTCTATTCTGAATTCTGTAATCCAACCTCAAACTGTCTCTTGTCCAATTTGTATGATCATCCAGCTTTGCATTAGTGGAAACATTGTATTAATAATATAGTTCATTTAAATTTTGGCCTGGTCCATTTTGGCCTGTAGATTTTAATGGTGAATTGTGATGCGATTGCTTGGTGTTTCACATGATCCCTGCTTGAAAGAATGACCAGCAAAATTTGAAAATATACAATACAAAAGTAAAATAAAATAGAGGATAACAAAGAATCTCTATACAGATAGCCCCCAATTTACAACACTTTGTTTAGTGACTGTTCAAAGTTACAATAGCACTGTAAAATGTGACTTAAGACCATTTTTCACAGTTATGACCTTTGCAGCAGTCCCATGAGCATGTGACCAAAATTCAGATGCTTGGCAACTGATTCATATTTATGACCGTTGCTATGTCCCAGGATCATGTGATCATCTTCTGCGATCTTTTGACAACGAAGTCAGTGGGAAAGCCAGATTCACTTAACAACCAGGTTACTGACTTATCAACTGCAATGATTCACTTAACAGCTATGTCAAGAAAGGTCATAAAATGTGGCAAAATTCAGTTAACAAATGTTTAACTTGACAACAGAAATGTTGGGCTCAATTCTCATCGTAAGTCAAGGACTACTTGTACAAATTGTAAGTCACTTTTTCGGAAGACACTGTCATTTTTAATTGTTGTTAAACAAATGGTCATGTTTATCTATATTAGTTATATTTGTTGTGTTGAGACATTTAAAAATAAGAAAGATAGGATATAAAATAAATTTAGAAATTGATATGCAGGTAGACGTTGGACTGGCTGAGAGGAATACTTTCATTACACAGCACTTGAGTTAAAGTACAAAATTAATTATAGATGTGGTAATGGTAGCAAATTTTGGTACTTTAAAAGCATAGACAATTTATAGCAAAGTGGGATTATTTCAAAATATTTTGATACTGTCATGATACAAACTCCATCCCTCCATTGTTGTATCCAACCTCTGACACAAATACATAAGTGGTGGGATTCAATTGTTTTTACTACCGGTTCTGTGGGCGTGGCTTGGTGGGTGTGGTGTGGCTTGGTGGGCATGGTAAGGGAAGGATAATCCAAAATCCCATTCCTGGGGGAAGGTTACTGAAAAATCCCCATTCCCTCCCCACCCCACTTACCTGCTTTCCAGCTCCATTCTCCTGTGCAGGGCAACAAAAGAAGACCCAGCCAATCAGCTGGGACTCAGGAGGCAGAGAATAGATGGGGGTGGGGCCAGTCAGAGGTGGTATTTGCCAGTTCTCTGAACTACTCAAAATTTCCGCTCCCAGTTCTCCAGAACTGGTCAGAAACTGCTGAATACCTCCTCTAGTTATGCCATTTTTAATAATGTATCACCTACCTCTTGCTTGTTCACTCCTCCCACACATGAATCAGAAACTTAAATGAATCAGATCAAACAAACCCACATGGGAATGTCGGATAGAATTGTCAATCCGCCTGAATCCCACAAACAGCCTGTGTGGTTAATTAATGATTTATGTGATGGACCAACCCCAAAATTTAATGCTAGCCATAGTTCAGTTCACTGTGTTTAAGTGCAAACCATATTGATCAGAGCAGGAAGTTGATCCTTTTTCTTTCTTTCCCTTTAATTTTTTTTTAAATTCTGCTATCTGAGGACGATAGAATTCACTCTCCCAAATGTAGGTTGGCATCACTAGGACATTCACTCCTGGGGAGTTTTATGTGTAGTTGTATATATGGTTGTTGGGTTTTTTTGTTCCTGGACCCATCCAACAATTTCTCTTTATAGACCTGACTTTTTGAAAAGCCATTTGGCATTTAAAGATATCTGGCCTTCAGGCAGGCCTTAATCCAATGGCAAAATAACAGCAAAGAGCCATTTAGTAGGGCTCCAAGCAAGTGTCTAAAACAAATCATAAAGATAAAAAGATGATAGAACGTGAGATGTCATGACGCAACCTCTGGCCTTTTGTATTTGCATCTAGTTGTCAGATGCAAGGACATTGTTGATGTGGGCAGCATTGCAATATTGCAGTGCCCGTTTCATCTTTTCCCCCCCTTTGGCCCTCTCCAAGCACTCATCAAGGCTCGGTGTTATGTCTGTCCATATCATGGAGAAGTTGGCTTGTCGGCTGCCAAAGTACAGCAGCCTGCCAACCTTTGCACCGTTCATAGAGATCAGCCAGGAATCCCTTCCTGTCACAAATACGCTTTCCTACTCAGGGTGGTAAGACAATGAAAGAGCAGTACGAGAAGAGTGCCAATGAATCAAGGTCTGTAAATTGTGGCTGAGAATAAGTACCTCCTTCTTCTGTCACTGCCGTTGCCTGACATTTTTAGCTTAAAATAACTTTAGAATTAGCCTCCTCCTGCCTTTGCCTTACTTCAGGCTTCCTTGTCCAGACAGATATGAATTTGGTGATGGCAGACTGCCAGAGTTAGCTCATGATCTGAATACGATTTAGTAATAAATATCTTATTTTGCTGGATGTACCACTGAATGGCTTGAGAAGCAGAAAATGTGTTAGGAAAGGGAGAGAGAGGTCATTTGTGACTTTTTTTTTATAATATACAGGTAGTCCTCGATGTACAACAATTCATTTAGTAACTGCTGAAGTTATAATGGCACTGAAAAACGTGACTTATGACCATTCTTCGTGGGACAATTGGAGCATTCCCATGGTCACGTGATCAAAATTCAGAGGCTTGGCAACTGATTCATGTTGTGTCCCAAGGTCGTTTTTGCAAACCTTTGACAAAGTCAATGGGGAAGCCAGACTTACTTAATAACCATGTTACTTAACAACTGCAGTGATTCACCTAACAGCTGTGGTAAGAAAGGTCGTACAATGAGGCAAAACTCACTTAATAATTCTCTTGCAATAGAAATTCTGGGGTCAAATGTGGTCATAAGTCAAGGACTAGCTGTATATGCCTTCTTAGCATATGACTTCAGCAACAGAGTGGTCAATGTCTGGAACACTCTACCTGACTTTGTGGTTTTTTTCACCAAACCCCAAAAACTTAAACCTTAAGACTGTCTACTATTGACCTCACCCCTTTCCCAAGAGGTCTGTAGGGGGCGTGCATAAGCGCACCAATGTGCCTACCATCCCTGGGTTATTTTTCTTTTATATATTTTTTATTTTTCTTGTATGTATCCATGTATTACTATTACTATCCATGTGTTACTTATTACTAACTTCATAACTATGTTTTTACTTATGGCTATTATCTTATAAGCAATTGACAAATTAAAAAAAAAATTCAATCCTCTCCTCCCATAGGTGAACTGATAAGTGAGAAAAAGCCTGTTAATTATGTAAGTATGCATCTTTCATTTGTTGTTAAGGAGGTATGGATTGATAGCATACGTCTACAGGAGCCGTGGTGATGCAATGGTTAGAATACAGTACTGAAGACTAAGGAAAGATGAAAGTCAGAGCTAGCAAAAACTTGGGGAGGAGCAAAGATTGCACATGTGCATCCAAACTGAGTGTCATGCTCATTTTTAAGGAGTGTTTAGGGCCATGAGTGGAGCCAAGACATCAATGACATGAATCATCATTCATCAATATGTAGTTCTTTCCTATCTTTTAGAATTTTCAGCTTCAATTCTATTAAATATCAGAATTGGATAACATCTTTTAGAGTCCATAGGATAAAGCTTTAGGACCAGCTCGAGTTAGATTTGCTTCACCCACTGAATTCTCATTGTTCCTGGAGGGCCTTTCTTTCAGGAAAATTTGTAGATGTCAGGCCTGTCCCGACTTGGGCATTTAGGAAAGAAAGACCCTTGACTCCATTTGTAGTGAAAGCCAAGTAGTTACAGCATAAGCAAAGCCAGATCTGAAGATTCCTGTGTAAACCCAGTTATTTTCCCTTCTCCCAGGCCCTCCCGCCTTGGTCATCTTGTTAATGACCAATGGTATTCAAACGGTGTTTTGGTAGCTCTTCTAAAATTTGGCACCTCTTTGGTGGATGTTTTGCATTCTGTTCTCATCCTTGTATACTTGGATCTTTCAATTGTCTTTGGCTGGCACTTCTGGTTCCTGTCATCTCCCCTCCTTATATTTCCCTCCCCACTTTTTATAGCAGGATGCCACAAAGTGAAACAGGGCTGAAGTGATGTGATGGCAGATTTCACAGTAGGGTTCTGTAAAACTACGATTATCTGCACTAAGGAATAAAAATGGCTACGATTGTGGGGGTGTTTACTTCTCTCCAACCATTTTTTCTTGCAAAGAAAAATCAAAAGGTCTTGATACCTCAGCTCATTTTCTTTAATTTCAAGTGACTTTCTTACTGTAAATTTGTGTTGTTTCACTCATCCAATGAAATAATCCTCTATATTTTATAACATTCCTTTATTTCTTATCATTGGATGATATTCCACTAAGGTAATCTTCTGCCTATCAGTATAAGTGGAATTAGCTTCTTCCATGGATAAAATGTTTTCCCTTCACCCAATACTAGAACCAGAGGTCCTAAAGAAATGGAATCCTGAAAAAATCAGAACATACAAAAAAATATACAAAACACATAATAACGCTATCCAATTCACTACCATTTGATGTTGTGATGGTTACCACTTTGGCTTGCTTCAAAAAAGAGCTGGACCAACCTATGGAAGTCATGAGGATCAAAGGTTATTAATTTTGGTGACAGTGTTGACTACCTCTGAAGCCCATAGGCCAGGAGACTGGTAGGTTTCTTCATGCACTTGGTTAGCTGCTGCAACCTTTTGAGATCAACCATAATAGCCTAAAGTGAAGGTCTGCTCCTCGGAAAAACATAAGGCAATAGCTGAAGTTCCATAGCATACCCAACTCCATTAGGACTAATTGAACACAATTGCGATAGTAGAGAAAGAAGTTACATTTATGGAGCAGTGAAACTGGTTTAACCAAAATTCAAACATCTCCCCTTGTAAGCTCTAAACAACAACTCTTTTTTTTTTTGGAAGGGCCATTTTGAAGGAGGAATTGTTGACTTATCATTGGATACATAGTCTAGTATCTAGAAGAACTGTTCTGATTACAGATCTTTTTTTTGCTAACAATATTTTGAAGGTTTATGTTTTCCAGTTACAGAGAGCAAGGAAAGATGGACAAATACACACACACACACACACACATGTCACTTCTGTTACTATTAAAGTAACCCAACCAATGTGGGTGTCTTATTCATCGATACAATGTATAATTATAACTCCAGCTCAAAACCTGGGTTGACACAAGCACTAATAATTTGAGTTCTTGTCATCCATTAATATGGCAAGGTAATTATGAGTACTGAAGAATGGTATCTTAGGAGCAACCTATCTTATTATAATGTCTGCACACATGTGAGCTCTTTAAAGGTATTATAATTAATTTGAAATATTCCTTCCTGTTTCTCACAGAGGTGAATGAGATGCTTCTGAACGTGACTTTGGGAAGCTAACAACAGTTTAAAACATAATATTGGAACAATATTACAATAAATACATATTGGTAGTCGAGATACCAAATACATATTGGTAGTCCCACAATAGTCAGTACAACTATTCCATAAGTAATAAATGCTTCTTCTTCTTCTTGTGCCATATCATCATTGGACATTGGCGATCATATCGGTGATCCTATTTTTATCAACAGCCCCACAAAAAAGTGCTACTGAGTTTTGTCCAAACCAGTCCCTTAGATTTGGAAGCCATAATGTTCTTCTTTTGCCTGGACCTTGTTTGTCTTCAATCTTTCCCTGGAGGACTAAATGATGTATGCCATATTTTTCTGGGTGTCACATCACATATCCAAAATATTCTAACTTTCACTTTTTAAAGTTTTTGATGATTTCCCTTGGCTTTCCCAGGCTGCTTTTCACCTGATTTCTGATTTTGTCAACCCAGCTTATATGTAACAGCTGCCTGTAAATCCACATTTCAAATGCTTTTAGGCTCTTTATATGTGAAACAATATCCTCTGGTTTTGAAAGGTTAAGAGTGTGGAGGCGAGCCAAGTCTAAGGTTCAGTTATAACTTATCTGATTCTGTCTCAGAATGAGGTAAGAACTTTAACATTACAGTTAGAAAACTTCCATTAACAGCTTAATCTTATGTATGATCCAGGCTAAAGTAGTTGGATCAACAAGCCGTGGTGGATATGAATTTTGAACCCAGCCTAACTGACCATTATATTGTTAAGATTAAGGTTAGCAGTTCAGAGTTGTATTGCAAAGATGGATTTGCTACATAAATTGAATGAATAAATGAAGGCTAGATGGCTTGATGTCCTGTTACACTGCAGATTTGCTCCTGAAGAGTCCATATAGCAATTTCTAGTTTAAATTTATTCTCTACTTACTCTGTCTGAACCACCTTCTGAGTTACCTAAATTAGTGGCTGTCACATTCTATGGTAATGAATTCATACCAATCAAAAATATAGTATGGAATTCATTATCATAAACAAATTACAAAAACACATCAATGCTAGTGTTTATTAATATTCCATCTTTATTATTTTTGGGGGGGGAATAACATAAGGTGGTGAACATATTTAATATTCTTTCCTTATTTTCCCCCACAACAAACATCCTGCAAAATGGGTTGGGCTGAGAGAGTGCCTGGTCCAAAATCACCCTTTCATGCCTAAAGTGGGACTAGGGCCCATGGTCTCTTACTTTCCAGGCCAGCACCTTAACCACTACATCAAATTTTTAATTTCAAGGGAAATTAATAATTAAGTTCAAGGGAATTAATAATTAGTGCCCAGGCATCAAAACCTATCATGCTAAATTACCCTGTTTCCCATGCCCCGACATCTGCCTTGTGGTGGCAGCACCAACAGCTATGTGTAGCAAGAGCCCATGTGGCCGCCAGCCCACTTCTGCTTGCTCGGGGCCGCAACGGAGCAAGAGGCTGAGTGATGTATTGGTACCACGGCCACAAGGTGAGGCAGGTGTCGGGGCATGGGTGGCCTGGGTGCAGGGGCCCTGAGGTAAGCCAGTGAGGGGTGTGTGGGGTAGGTCCACCCTCCCCAACCTTCCAGCAGCAGCACTGGCACACAGTGTGGCCTCCTGCCCTGCCGCGAGCAAGCAGAAGTGGGCAACCTCCCCCCCCAAAATAAGCCCTAGTGTTTAATTCGGGCCCAAAAGAAAATAAGATCTTATTTTCGGAAAAACACAGTAGTAGCGATATTTAGGGATCATGGAGTAGGAATTGATTCCTGGTGACATCATGAACGAATATTTGCTCTCTTGACTTCTTTCCAGTAATACCTCAGAGTTCTTCCTCCAGGTTTTTTGATCTGTCCATTCAAATTCTTTGTTTTCCTCCCTTTCTTCTTTCCTCTCTCTGTAAGGTAAGTAACTGTTAAAGCATCATAATAATACTACAAATTACTCTTTGGGTCTCCATATGAAGCTTTGCATAAGGTCTCCTCTTTGCTTTACTACTGGAAATCTTCCACGTTTTGCCCTGAACTAATTGTTCATAAAATCTTTAAAAAAAAAAAAAAAACCCTCACTTCTGAATCAGTGAAGTCAAAAAGTCGATTGCCCTTTTTTTTAAGGCAGGTTGCCATAGTGATTGCATAATGTACATTGCCCAACGAAGAGGTCAGCTTAGTTTACCGCTGTGATAGCCTCTGTGAATGTCACCTTTGTAATTATGGGAGAGCTCTTTCCTTGGCAAAATTCCAGCAGTTCTGCCCTCTCTTCTTTTATTTCTCCACCCTTTGAACACTTGACATGTGGCACAGGCCAACTCAACAGGATTAAATCTTATAATAAATAGGAAGCTCGGGATGAAGTTGCGATTCAACTGAGTGTCTCCTTGTTTGCGGAGTGGGGAATAGTACCTGAAAAATATATTCATCCAGTGTTGCTTTCACTGTGAAATTTGCCATCTTGCATCACTCAAGACTGCAAAAGGAAGAACAATTAATTGGGATTGACTGAAATAATTTTTGCAACTTCTGAGCAGGTTAGTAGTATAATAGCTATCTCCATTTGCATCCTATAGCTTTGCTTCTCTTGCCTAAGCAGGGTAATTTGAATATAACTGTTCTGGATTTCGGGGGGGGGGGTATCTTTTTTTTCTTGGGACCATGAGGATGCTTCCAGAGGGCTCTCTTGTATTATCATGCAGAAGACTTGGCAACACAGTCAGTTTCAACATAACATAAAGACTATTCAACTAAGTGGGGGTTACAGTGGAAGAGGTCCACATCCTTCAGATAACTTCATGACAAAAAGCCATATGGACTTATATTGTCTAAACTTCCATCTATTGTTACAAAATTAGTTCATTTTTTGCAAAGATCTGAAACCATTGAATTTACAATGCTCCAATTTCGACCTTGCATTTCTTGTATGTTATCCACATTTATTTCTGTAATGCTTTTATGATTTTGGTAATGCTGAACTGCTGAGTTTAGCTTCTGTAAAAGCTTCATTCATGGTTTAAAACAGGGGTCTTCAAACTTGACAGCTTGAAGGCTTGTGGACTTCAACTTCCAGAATTCCTCCTCCAGTCATGTTAGTTCAGGAAATCTGGGAGTTGAAATCTACAAGCCTTAAACTTGCCAAGTTTGAAGAGCCTTGGTTTAAAACCGGAGAGTTTCAGAGACTGCTGAAGCTCAAGGCAGAATGTAGAGCATAACAAATGCTTTGATGGATTATTGCAAGCTCTAATAATAAAAGTCAAGCAACACAGTGGGAAAAATGGAACTAATATTAAATATAAAGAAGACCAAACTAATAAAAGCAGGCACAACCACCAAACTTAGGCTTGACAATGAAGCTATCAAAGTGGTAGATAACACCTGCCTTTTAGGCTGAATGATCAAAGTTAAGGAACAAGCAGTTAAAAATATGCCATAACTAGCTCTAAGTAGAGCCTAAGGGCCCTGGAAACATTCAGATGTTAGGATGTGTGTTTATCTCCAAAGATCAAAATCATGTAAGCCATGGTTTTCCCTGTAACACTCCATGGATGGAAAAGTTGGACCTGGAAGAAATGGGATAGAATGGGCGTTGGTTCTTACCTGATACGCCTCTTCTCGTGGAACTGCGTAGAGCATCCAGAGAGTGGGAGGTGCTCCAGTCTTCACTTCTCACAGGCTGAGCTGAAATTTGAGGAACGCCCTCCTCCTCCACGTGACTCCTCCATGCGTTTCCCCAGTTTTAGCTCAGCCTTCGAGAAAGATAGGCAGCTTTTCGTCTCTTCCTTGGCCGTTTCAGGTGTTGTGGATTTTAGGCTCAAGTTTGAGTTATTTCTTTCCTCCTTCTCCCTGTCTAGACTGTAGTGCGGTCCCAAATTTAGTTACAGAGCGATTTCGCTCTCAGGAGGAAGGTAAGGGGGTTTGGAGCCCTTTTGCCCCCCCTCTCCTCTTTCCTTCTCTGCCGTTTCAAGCGTGCTGGGCTCAGCCGCTTGGCTCCGCGCTCTATTTTAGTGCGTAATTGCGTCTTCCCCCTAGGTGTTAAAGATGATTTCTGGGAATACTGTGGACAGCCAAGAAAACCAGCAAATGGTGTCAACTCATAAAATATTTCTATGGTCTTTTAGAGTTGCCAACAGAAAGGGAGGGGGAAGCAGTAAGATAGCTTGCAAACTGAAACTGCATTCCATAAATGTTTTCAAAGATAGTAACTAGGTGACTGATGTTTCTGCTGCACAAAATTCTAACTGGAGAACATGATTGATGACTCTTGGCTATTGATGTGTCCCATTGGAGAATATGAATTACGATACACCCAGGGGGTGGGGGGAAACCTGGGTCAAGGTGACAATGAATGATGTGTCTCAGAGTCGGTTTCAACCAGGCAATGCCACACCTTTTAACTCCCAATAAATCCTTGTGAAGTTTTGGAAGTTTGGCTAGAGGCTCATGATTTAAATGAGGTTAAGTGCCAGAATCCTGACAGATGGATCATCAAACAAATCAATCCAGGATTTTCACTTGAGATATCAAGACTATGCTGCCTTTTGTTGTGCCATAAGAAATAAATTTGAGACAAAAAATGATCAGGCTCAAATTATCTTACTTTGGACCCATTATGCAAAGACCTGTTAGTGGAAAAGTGAAAGGAAACATTTCATTTGTGGGCTAGTCTATGCCCTACCTAATTGCTCCAGGCCTGGTGGTCCATGAAGAAGACCTCCTAAATCTGGGTAGATCGATTAGAATACTTTTCTCCCATCCTCAACTCCTCCCTTCTGGAGTAGAGAGAGCAAAACTGGAAAGAGACAGAGGCTGTAATACTAGAGATAAACATAAAGAAAACCAAAGTCAACCCTCTTCAAAAAAATAGTGAAAAAAGAAAAGAATGATTGCAATTCAAAGAAATGCAAAGAATTGCAAAGAAATGACCTGTTGGAAAAGGTGAATAGTGATGTTGTAGTGTTCTCAGCTAGAAAGGGAATAGCTCAAGTTGTCAGGAAGTTTTACTACACATTTTGACACAAAATATAATAAATAAGAGAGCCAGCTTGGTGTAACGGCTAAGGCATTAGGCTAGAAATCTGGAGACTTTGCGTTCTAGTCTTATCTCAGGCACAAAACCAGATGGATGACCTTAGTTCTAAGAAATAGATAACAGAATAACTAACAGAATAACAGAGTTGTAAGGACCTTTGTAGGTTGTCTAGTGGGTCCAATCTCCCAAGCAGGAGACTCTACACCATTTCTGACAGATGGCAGTCCAGTCTCTTCTTGAAAGCTTCCGATGATGAAGCTCCCACAACTTCTGAAGGCAAGCTAATCCATTGGTCAATTGTTCTCTGACAGAGAATTTCTCCTTATTTCTGAAACCTTTCCAAAAAAACTGCAGGGATCTGCCCAGGCAGTGACCAGGAATCAACACAAAAGTATAAATAATAGAATGGAGTTTTTTTTCATTGTTGGGAGTATTTTTATTTTTGAAATGTAAGGACTTGAGTAGCTTGCTTTAATTAAATAAATTCAGGGATGGACTGATAGCTTGCCTATGAGTATTGTATGGTGTTTTGTTGTACTGGAGTTCATATATCTCTGAATAGCATTTGATGAAAAACAGAATGTTTTCTCAAAGGTATTAGGCTGGTGAATATTAGACTCAAAATCTTGGATTAGATACTATTCAATTAAATATCATCGATCTCATAAATTTGTATTAGCTCTTGACTAACGGACTGTATTTTGTTCCCAGGATTTAGAGCCAATAATCCTGATGACAAGAGACATGAAACACACACACAACATAATATTATGCCCCAGAGTGTAGTAAGCATTAATTATGAAATAACAAAATCATATATACAAATATGTGTGTGTGTGTGTTTTTGTGTTCTGCAAATATTTTCCAAGGTGAGCTTTCACACCTTTTAAACAAACAAAAAAGGAATCCTTATGCAACTGCTTAGCTTCAGCTTTTCTTAAAGGATCCTTGTGTTGCGTCCGTTGCGGAAAGGAGACTAGGAGTCAGTGACTGAGTTCAGCTCTTTATTGGGTCCCGAGATCGGCTCAGGATTCAAGGGGAAAAACAGCGGCTTTTATTCTCTGGCCGCGGTGCCCCCGGCCAATGGCACCGCTTTGAATCTCCTGCGATTAGTTTCCACCAATCGCGGGGGATTCGTTATGGGCCAATCAGTGCAGCTCGCTTGGCCAATCAGATCGCCGTGTGCTTTGGCCAATCACAGCACGGGGCTTGCAAGTATGCTAATGACTGTACAGAACACCCCTCCCCTCTTGGTACTGTCCTACGTAACGTAGTCCCGTAAGTAGGCGGGGCTTCGTACTTGCCGACTTGACCTGCGCAGGTTAGTTGTTGCTTGGCTCCCGGCCAGTTCGGTCAGGTTCTGTGTTGCTCTCTGCCTTGTTGATGGAACTGCCTGAAAGGCCTCGCCGGGCCTTTCGTCGCAGCTCCCTCCCGGTCTACCTGGGCTGGTTGAGCTGCGGTTGTTGCCGCTCCCGCCTGGTCTTTCTGGGCTGGTTGAGCTGGCCTGGCTGCTTCTCCCTGGTGAGGCTTCGAGCTGGCTGCTTGTCGGTGAGTATAGCTGGTTTCTTTCTATTGGTTTTTGGTTCCCGGGGTATTCCCTCCCCTCTTGGTTTGTGTTCTGGGAGCTGTCTGTGTCTGTTTGCATGTCGGTTGTGTTTCCCGTGGTTGTTCTCGATCTTATTTGATCGATGTGGTGTTTCCATGCTTGTCCGTCGGTTGTTTGCAGCCGGTNGCGTCAGCTGGGGAAAATGTTCGGTTTTTGCTTGAGGAGTTTGGGATTTTTTCTGGGTTGTATGTGGGGTGCAGTCTGTCGAGTGGGGACCTTAATTTCCTCCCCATTAATAGTTTTGCTGGGCTTTTGTTGGTCGTCGTGTTTGGGGTTATGTGTTGTATAAAGAGCATTTTGTTTATTTTTTCTTGGATTTCCCCGTGTTCAATTTTTTGGATGGGTTTTTTTGTGAATTGAGCCATCCGTTCTGCCCTCCCGTTCGCCGCCGGATGTGCCGGTGCTGTCAGTGCGTGTCATATGCCCCGTTCCGCTAGGAATTTTTTGAATTCCAGCGAGGTAAATTGGGGCCCATTATCTGACACTATGACATCTGGGAGGCTGTGGGTTGCGAATAGCTTGCTGAGTTCCTTGGTCATGGCCTCCGTGGTGGTGGTTTTCATGTTGCTTACCTCCAACCAGTTGGAGTAAGCATCTACCGTGATAAGGAATATATGTCCTTTCGTGGGCCCAGCAAAATCTATGTGAATCCTGGACCATGGTCCCCTGGGGGTTTCCCATTCCAGGATTGGTGCTGCAGGAGGGCTCGGTTTGGTTTCTTGGTAACGTTTGCATGTTGCCACCCAAGTCTCGATTTGCTTATCCATCCCTGGCCACCAGGCATAACTCCTGGCCAGGGCTTTTGTTCTAACTATGCCCGGGTGCCCCTCGTGTAACAACTCCAATACCTTCCCTTGTAACTTTTCCGGAATAACAACCCTATCCCCCCAAAGTACACAACCTTTTTGTAATGAGAGTTCTGTTTGCTGGTTCCGGAATGTCCTGAATGATTTGTCATCGTCCTTTTCCGGCCACCCCTTTTCCACCCAATGTAACACCTGCGCCAGACATTTGTTTTTATTAGTCTCACGGGCAATGTCTGATGCGGTTATGGGTAGATCGGGCAGAGTCTCTATGCTGAGGGTGGCTGTCGTGGGTGCTGGGTCGGTGTCTAGGTCAGGTAACGGCATGCAGCTCAGGGCATCTGCGTGGGTGATCGTCTTACCCGGTCGGTGTGTGAGCCGGTAGCTGTAGGCAGCAAGGAATTCGGACCACCTTGTCATTCTAGGAGATAGAATGTTCGTGGTGGCCCTGTTCCCTGCCAGGATTCCCAGCAGCGGCTTGTGGTCGGTGATGATGGTGCACGTGCGGCCATAAAGGTACTCGTGGAACCTCTTCACTGCGGCGACGATAGCCAGGGCCTTTTTGTCCAGTTGACTGTAATTTCTCTCTGGTTTGGTGAGGGTCCTCGAAAAGAAGGTGATGGGTGCTTCTTTTCCGTCAGGGAGCGTATGGCTAAGGATGACGCCGACACCGAAAGGTGAGGCGTCACATGTGACGGCAAGTGGTAGGGTCTTGTTGTATTGGATTAGAACGGCATCCGAGGTGAGCAGGTCCTTGGTTTTGCTGAAGGCGGCTTCCTCACGTTTCCCCCAAGTCCATGTAGCCGCCTTGTCCAAAAGCCTATGCAAAGGCTCCGCCGCGGTCACCTTTTGGGGCAGGAAAACATTATAAAAATTAAGCAGTCCTAGAAATGCCTGCAGTTCCGTTTTATTCCGTGGTGTTGGGGCTTCTTTAATGGCTCTGATTTTTTTCGCGGTTGGGTGGATGCCGTGTCGGTCTAGGAGGTATCCGAGGAACTCGACCTGCTCTGTGTACAGCTGGCATTTCTCTTTTTTCACCTTTAGCCCGGCCTCTTTGAATTTGGTTAGTACCTCCCTTAGACGACCCTCTAGTTCTTGTTGGTTGGCTGCTGACACCAGTATGTCGTCGAAGTAGGACACCACCCCCTTAATTCCTTGCAAGAGTCCCTCCATGAGGCTCTGGAAAATTCCCAGAGCCACGCTGACTCCAAACTGGAGTCTGTTACAGTGAAATGCTCCCCGGCGGGTGACTACGGTCTGCGCCTCGGCGGTTTCTGCGTCGACTGGCAACTGTTGATAGGCTTGCGCCAGGTCAAGCTTCGCAAAAACCTTGCCTTCCCCCCAGTGAGTGTAGAAGGTGCTGCACTACTGGGATGGGGTAGGCGCTTTGTTTTAAGGTGCAATTTAGGGTGGCCTTATAGTCCCCGCAAATTCTCACTGACCCATCGGGCTTGACTGGGGTGACTATGGGGGTCTCCCACCGGGCGTGATCGATTGGTTGTAGGACCCCTTGTTTGATGACCTTGTCAATTTGCTCGTCGATTTTGGGCCGGAGTGTAAAAGGTACCCGCCGTGGTTTTAGGCATATTGGGGGAATGCTGGGGTCTAGGCTGAAGGAAATAGGGGGCCCTTGGTACTTAGCTAGGGTGCCGTCGAACATTTCCTGGAAGTCCCGTGCCAGTTGCTCTTCCCAGTCAGCATCTGTGACGTGGTCGACGCCTGCAACCTCGATCCCGAGTGGTGTGAACCACTGTAGTCCCAAAAGGCTGGGGCAGTCTCGGTCCATGATCGTCAGGGGAAGCTTTGCTGTGCAGCCCTTGAAGGTCACTTCAAACTGTCCAGTTCTGACTACCGGGATGCGGTTCCTCTGGTAGTCTCTGAGGATTAGTTTCTGGGTTTCCAACCTCCTCTTGTGGATTTCCGGCACCAAACGCCTGATTTCTCGCCAGGCAACCATGGAGAGGTAGGACCCGGAGTCCACCTCCATTTTGCATGGTTCGCCTTCCATGCCCACTTCCACATATACCTTTCGGGTGTCTGTGGTTGATGAGTGGCCGATGACGACCGTCTGGTGGGTTTCTTCTTTCTGCCGGTTTTCGCCGCTTCGTTGGTTCCGTCCGTCTCGGTTCCAGCGATTTTCGGCTTGGTGGTCTCTGGCCCTGGGGGGGGTGCCGTCTTGTCTCCGGTTGCTGTGATCTCGCCGACGGGGGCTGTAGGCTTTTCTCAGTCGGCAGACTTGGGCGATGTGAACTTTTTTATCGCAGTGTCAGCAAATCGCATCGAAAAACTGGCACTCCGATCGAGGGTGGTCGCCTCCGCACCCGGCACATGTGGCCCCTGACTTATGACTCCGCCGATCGTGCCGATCTCGTCCTGTCTGGAGCCGATGTATTTCTTCTTCCTCGTCCATGGTGTCGGAGGCGGAGTGGAAGTCGCCATGATGGGTGGTGGTTTCCTGGTGGCTTGCTTCCGGGTGGGCCTCGGTCGCCTGTCCCATCTCGGTGGTCACGGTGTGTTCCCCGGTATCTGGTCTCCGCATTCGATTCGCCGATTTCCGGGTTGCCTCGGCTGCGGTGGCTTCGGCGAGGGCGTCGGCGAGGGCGATGTCGTCTTTTGCCATCAGCCGGCTTTGTAGGACTGGGTCTCTGAGTCCGAACACGACACGGTCCCGCAAAGCCTCGTCCATGTCCGAGAACCCGCACATGCCCCCTAGGCTCCGTAGATCAGCCGCAAAGTCGCTGATGCTCTCAACCGATCTCTGGTCCTGCCGGTAGAAATCGTGCCGCCTGATGAGAGTGGGCACGGCGGGGGCATAGTGGTTTCGGAGCAATGGCTCGAGGTCGGCCCAGTCCATCTCCTTCACGTCCCCGGGTTTTGCGAGAGCTTTTGCCATCTTGAACACTGCGGGCCCGCAGTGTGTTAGAAAGACGGCTCTTTTCTTCTGCCCGGTTGCATCCTTCAAGTTGCTACTTTCAAGGAACATTAGGAATCTGTCTGTGTATGATTCCCAGTCCTCGGCAGCTGGGTTAAAAGGTGCGGGCGGTGCAATGCTGGCCATCTTGTCAGTCTCGCTTCCTCAGGACATGTGCTTGATGGGGGTTAGTCTCGGGATCCCACCTTCATCGCCAGTGTCACGTCCATTGCGGAAAGGAGACTAGGAATCAGTGACTGAGTTCAGCTCTTTATTGGGTCCCGAGATCGGCTCGGGATTCAAGGGGAAAAACAGCGGCTTTTATTCTCTGGCCGCGGCGGCCGCGGCCAATGGCACCACTTTGAATCGCCTGCGATTAGTTTCCACCAATCGCGGGGGATTTGTTACGGGCCAATCAGTGCGGCTCACTCAGCCAATCAGATTGCCATGCGCTTTGGCCAATCACAGCGCGGCGCTTGCAAGTATGCTAATGACTGTATAGAACACCTTGCCTCTCTCATGATCTGCTTTTCTGCATCCTCCTAGAAGATGGGATGAGTTTTTATTTCAAGTTTTTATTATTAAAGCATCAAACTCTTAAAATCTGAGGAGTCTTCTTTGGAATAATAAATCAGTCTCAAGGATCAACAGTGCCTAGGGCTGGGTTAGTAATAATAGGACATGAACTAGGAATTATAAATCACTATGAGTAGATTAACTCATCATTAAAGCAAAAGTAAATACATAAAATTGCATTCTAGTACAATTGGTGGCACTAATGCTACCATATCTGGGCTGCAAAATTCTAACAAATTCTAGCCCTAATATTTTGTTGTCATCTCAGATTTTGGCAGCTTGTACAAGTAGACTTTGACTTATAACAATTCATTTAGTGACTGTTCAAAGTTTCATTGGCACTGAAAAAAGTGACTTTGACAATTTTTCCTTAGAACCACTGCAGCATCCCCATGGTTATGTGATCAAAATTCTGGCGCTTGGCAACCATCTCATATTTATGACAGTTCCATAAACTGAGGCCATGAGAACAACTTTTGAAACTTTCTGGCAAGCGAAGCCAATGGGGGAAGCCACTTAACAACCATTTTACTAACTTAACTGAATTGATTCACTTAACAACCGTGGCAGGAAATGTCGTAAAATGGGGCAAAATTAACTTGACAAATGTCTCACAGTAACAGAATTTTTTAGCTCAACTGCAGTCATAAGTTGAGGACTACTTTTAGCTGGTGGTTTTAGGGAAGAACTTTCGCTGGAATTAATCCCAAGTGGTCCAAATATTTTCATCTGGATCTTTTAAAATGTTAGTTTTAATTGAAAAAAATTCTAAAGAAATAAAAATCATAAAAATAAAGATATGAAAAAAGAGAACAGAGATAAAAGGAAACTGCTTCTAATCTTTTTAACAGCAATTATAAATGTGCTTATATTTTACTTTAGGTTAGGTTACTTTATTGTCATTGTACCTCGTACAACAAAATCAAACACCATCTTCAGTGCACATCATGACCATGACCATGAAAATAAACACAAACACACATCCTTCACCCTCCACACATTGAATTGAAACCTCTGACACCGCACCAACACTACACTATATACAGCAAAATTCAAAAGAGCTGCCCTGGGATAGAAGCTGTTTTTCAGCCTATTTGTCCTTGTTTTTATTATTCTGTACTGTCTGGCAGATGGTAATAGTTCAAAAAAAAAAAAAAGGATTCCCAGGATGAGATGGATCTTTGACAATGCTTTGAACTTTCTTAAGGCAGCAGGAGCGATAAAGCTCTTCCAAAGAGGGGAGAGGGCAACCAATGATCTTCTGGGCAATGACATTAACCCTCTGAAGTGCTTTCCTACCTGCCACTGTGCAATTGCCAAACCATACAGAGGTGCAGTAAGTTAAGATACTCTCTATTAGACAGCAGTAGAATGTTACCAGCAGTTTTTCATTCAGTTGTTGTTTTCTGAGAAGTCTCAGGTAGTATAATCTCTGCTGGGCCCTTTTGACCAGGGCTGCAATGTGAGCACCCCAGATCAGATCCTCTTTTATGGCAACACCCAGAAACTTAAAACTGGCCCCTTGCTCCCCTTGGTCTCCACTGATAAGCAAGGCTGGATGTCTGATCTGTTCCTTCTATAATCCACTATAAACTCCTTGGTTTTATTGGTGTTGAGGACCAAGTTATTGTCTCCACACCACGAAAGCTTTAAGGTTACCTCACATAATCTACTCCTTTCCATAAACCATCCTTTCTAATCTTCCAATCTATACATCATCATAAGTTCATTTTTCTACCTTTTTCAGCACAAAACCCATAAGAGGTTTCTAGTAACTGTGAGAATGCAGCCAAGCCTTTTCCTGATTAAATATCTTCTGAGGACACAATCTCTGTTCCTGCCTACTGAACTGACGCTTTCTTTCAGAAAGACATGAAACAACTCAGGTGAATATAAATCCTAGTTTAATCCAGGGTTTTTCTTTGAAGCCCACACAAATTGCTGAGGTTGAGCAACGCTGGTCTAACGCAACCTTCAATCTCGATCCTCCCTTGGACCTTTAACATACGCGCCTTCCATTCAGCTTGGAGCCGGGAAGGCCGTACCATTCCTCGCATGTGTGGGGAGCCTACTGAAAGGAATATTCGTTTCCCCGGGAACGGAAGCAGATGGAACCGCTGAGTTAGAGCTGGCGCAGGATGTATGTAAAAAGCCAACCTTTGGAGAGGGAGGAGTTTGCCCGGGATACGTTCTTAGTCCTTCCCCCCACGTCGCTCAGTGGTAGAGTCCGTTCTCCACCCCTTCTTTCTGTCCGGGCTTTCGGGAGGAGAGTTGGTGCTGCTGCTGCTGTTGCTGTCGCCGCGGCAATCGGCCTTCGTTTTCTTTCCACTTGGGACCGTTGGTGAGTGAGTGAGTTTGGAGCGATCGAGCGCAGGCTGGGGATCCCCAGATGTCGAGGGGAAGAACTGGGGCTGGGGTCCTCGCCTGGGTTCCTCTGGCTTGCTTTAAACGGAGGGCAACGTAGAGGCCAAATTTCTGGGTTCTTGCTTGCTTTAGAAGAGGAAAGGACCGGTCTAATAGTAGGGAAAAGTTGAGAGCCTTAAATCCTACATAACGAGAAATTGCAAAAAAAAAAAAAAAGCAAAATTGGCATTGAGTGACATCCCAGGTTCTGGGCCTAGGAAATACTGAGGTTTCCTATTTGAAAGATTCAGTTCAAGCCTTTCTGCCAGGTGCTTGTTTGTCAGCCTTGCATGGATTGTTTAAAAAGTTAAAAAAAATTGTAGAATTTTAAAGAGAAAGATGTTAGGTAGCTGTAAAAACAGAGCATCCTGTTTCATTGGGAAAGAGCAGATGAGGTCAATGCTAGTTCCTTGGCATGATAGGGAGAAAAGGAAAATGAAATCAAAGTCTTTAATCCATAATATTGGCATAAACATCTCTTTTGACACTTTAGTTTTTCTTCCTGTAAAAAGTTTTGTGTTTCAGAATGAACTCTGAATGCCAGCCAGGCTGAGACTTTTCCATTTTTTCAAGTGAAATTAGAGCTTCCTTTCAAGGGGAATTTAGTCAGCTGAAAAACTCTGAATTTTGAGATTGTGTTAGGAATTGCGGCCTTGTAAATTGGTTTCTGTTGAGCTGTGAAATGAAGCAGAATCATGCTTAATTTGAGGAGAAGCTCTTCTGTTGACTTGCTAATGGAGGCTGGCAGGAAATGTGTTTTATTTAGCAAGTGAAGGAATTAGAATCAGGATACTGGAGGTGGCCTTGAATATAATATACATTTATAGTTGAGTTGTCATAGGTTCTGGACTTCTGATGCCTTCTGAGGAAGCCTGAAGTACGTGAGTCAAGGATGCCTTTAGAGTGGCAATTTTAAACAGATTAACTTGTTAGAAATTAATATGTAGCAAGTATTACATATTAATGTCAGATTCCTGATGGGTACATTTTTCAGAAATTAAAGATCAAGTCTGTGATATATTAGGGATATGGACTGAGCTGAATTCCATGGCATGATTTGGAAAAATGAATTGGGAGGTGGGTGTGCATACAAGCTCATCTTAGCATGTTCTTAAATGTGTATTAAAAAGAATTGCTGTGTTTTCCAAGATCCCTTTTTGTCTTCAAATCTCGATCTTTGCACATTTTTAAAATATATAGCTGATCTGATTCAGAGTGTGGATGCACTGCTAGCTGATATTTGTAAGCCCATATATACCCTTTTTTCTATGTTCTGACCCTCTTTGGCCTTTTAAGAATATTATTTGGGTTCAAAGAGATTTTGGGTTTTCCTTGGGTGGGAATATTCATGTGTAATTTAGAATCTTGTTCTCCCCTCCCTCATGTGTATGCCCCACTGAGTCAGGGAGGAGCCAGCCCCAGTGTTTTCCTAATACTATCTCCTTTCCCAGGCCTTAATCACCAGGTTAACACATACTTCTACTCTTGTTGTTCCCCTTTGCACATACGTGCTAGTCGTTTCTGGCTCTCGGGGGCAGTGCTCATCTCCGTTACAAACCCGAAGAGCCAGCACTGTCCGAAGACTTCTCCATGGTCATGTGGCCGGCATGACTAAATGCCGAAAGTGCACAGAACGCTGTTACCTTCCCACCAAAGTGGTCCTTATTTTTCTACTTGCATTTTTACATGTTTTTGAACTGCTAGGTTGGCAGAAGCTGGGACAAGTAATTGGAGCTCACTCTGTTACACGGCACTAGGGATTCAAACTGCCAAATTGCCAGCCTTTCTGATCGCAAGCCTTTCAGTTTCTTAGCCACTGAGCCACTGTATCCCCAAATAGTGACCCTTGTCTGTTTGCAATCAAAATTGGCTTCTGTCCCAGAATTTGATTCCCTGGAATGAGGAGTTGAAAGGATCTCTCACATCTGGTTGGCTAGGTGTATTTTTTTAAAAAAAAAAGAAACATTGTTTGCCTTCTGAAATCAAATGTCACGTTACGTTCTGAACTTATGTTTTGGGGACATAAGTTCATCTTATGACATGATGAAGTGAAATCCTGCCACAAGTGCAAGGTGGCAGGATTTCATTAGATTCCTTTTAGAAAGAGCTCTGAGAGATCCAGGCATGATAATGAGGGAGGGAGAATCCTGTCATGCTCATTCAGACTTTTTTTTCAGTAGGCCTAGAAGGAATAAAAAGAGCAAAAAGTGCAGGAAAGAAATAAAACCATAGTAGTAGAAAAGAAAGAAAAAAATAATATAGTAAAGAATAAAAAATACAGTATATAAAGTGACTTTTCACCCTCACCCCAAATAGAAGCAATATCAGTAACCAGCCCTTCTTTTAAAATACAACAAATGATCTTCACAAATCCTGTGTCTTATCTACAAACAAATCCATAAAAGCCGTGTCATTTCAGTCTCAATATCAGCAAAAGTCAATTAAAGGTTTCCAGTCACTGCAGTTGCTAAGTTAGTAACCCAGTTTGTTAAGGGAATCTGACTTCCCCATCGACTTTGCTTGTCAGAAGGTTGCAAAAGGTGATCACTTGACCTTGGGACACAGTAAGTCATAAATATGAACCAGTTGTCAAGCATCTGAATTTTGATCACGTGACCATGGGGATGCTGCAGTGGTCATAACTGTGAAAAGTGGTCATAAATCACATTTATGATTCTGTCATAAATTTGAATGGTCACTAAACAAACTAAGTCGAGTATATGTACACAAAGATTGAAATACACAGAATCATGGACCTCATGAACCCTGCCTCACAAGTAATTTCAGTCTACCAGCAGATCAGAAGAACACCCCATGGGATGTCATCCCACTCTTGGGATTCACAGCAGAGATTTAATGTAGCATCTAGACCAGTGGTCGCTAACTAGTGGGCTGTGAGAAAATTTTGGTGGGCCGCAGAGAAATCTCACCCCCAGAACATCCCCCCCAAAGCAATTAATCCAGGCTGTGCAGAAACACAAGGCTGCACCGCCCACATGGCCTGCGGAAACCCTCCCTGCCCACTCCTCACCTTGCAAAATTTCTATTTTTCCTTTTTCCGACCACCTGTTCTGTTGTGCCGGGAGATTTAGATTAACTAGGAAGCAGGAAACAGTTGGATTTCTTGTTTTCTAGCTAAGCACAGTGGAACCTCCCTTAGGACTGAAAGTTTGCTTGCAAGCAAATTCAGTGCAGACTCGCGGCAAGCAAATTTGAGAGACTGAGCTAGCAGATGGCAGATAGATAGATCACTGACTGATTCTGCCTGCTTTGCCTGATTTTGGGTAAAAGTTGCTCTTTTTTCAAAATAAAAAATTCAATATTTACATGCATGGTGTGTTGTGAGATAATTTTGTGAATTTGCTTGCTAGCAAATTTTATGACTGAGCTAGCCAATGGCAGATAGATAGATTTCTGAATGAATCTGTGATTCTGTAAGCAACTCAATCTGCCTGCCTGCTTTGCCTGATTTTGGGTAAAAGTTGCTCTTTTTTATAAAAAATTGAATATTTATATAAATATAATATTTACATACAAGCCATGCCCACCAAGCCACATGCACAAATTAGACCATGCCCACAGAACCAGTTAGTGGTCCCTGGGATCTAAAATTATGAGTTTGGTGGTCGCTGAGGTTCAAAAGGTTGGCGACCCCTGATCTAGAAATTATAGCATCACCACACATACAACCAAAAGTATGGGTCAGGTACAGGGGTGTCAAACTCACATTGTTACAATGACGTCACATGACTTATCAGGACTTCCCCCCCTTCACTAAACTGGCATTTGACAGCCCTGATCTAGTATGTAGACGACACCATCATAGTAAAAACCTAAAGATGACACATGAAATGATCAGCATCTTCAAAGGAATATAATTCACAAGGAAAGAAGAAAACAACATATTACCCTTCCTGGATCTCCTCATCAATAGAGGAAACTGTATATAAATAAGGAACAAACCCCATACTTGCTCCACTGATATTACTAAATTGGATAATGAAGTAACTGACCAACTCACAGCACCAAGGATTCCACTTGATAGAGTCCCTTTTCTAGTGAGCTGTGATAGTTGACAGTGGCAGAATTATCCTGGCAAATTTATTCATTTTTTTCTTTGGATATGGACAATTTTCATTTGCATTTGCCAGCGAACTGGAAATATTGGCTAGGTTAGCAAGACTGTTAAATTATCTTTTCCCAGACTGATGTAATTGACATTGATGCTCGTGGGACCAGCTTCCAGAAGAATGTCCCAGGAATTGCATTTTTAAGGATCAACTGAAACTCAGTTTAAATTAGCATGTAAGCAATTGCTTTGCATATGATGCAATGAAACAGCAAAATCTCCCTCTGCCTCTGTTGCTGACTTTAAATATACCAATCACTTTTAGAGTAGCTTGTTACCACTCTTTGCCTTTAACTGTAAAGCAATTCAAACATAGCATGGTGACCTAATTGGAGCCACCATCACAGGGTAAAGAATAGTTGCATCTTCCCTGCCTCCATTTCTCTTGGAGGTGAAAAAATGATGAAGAATGAGTGATGTTTATCTAATCATACCAGATTATGGCTACACAATTCAAGAGCAATAAATAATATATATCTGTAGCTCAGGATTGAACCAGAGCAAGAGTCTTCAAACTTGACAGCTTTAAGACTTGTGGACTTCAACTCCCATAATTCCTCCTCCAGTCATATTAACTCAGGAATTCTGGTAGTTAAAGTCCACAAGTCTTAAACTTGCTAAGTTTGAAGACCCTTGAACTAGAGAGTTCTTGACGCTCCCCAAAGCTTGGTTGTTCTTAGCCATATGAATTTGAGATGTGAACCATGTCTTTAGCAATGGATACAGTATGGCATAACATTATTTGCTTGGTTTTGATTTATTTATCATATGAACCTGATGCATAATTAGATATCTTATAAAACTAGCCACTAATTTAGAAAATCTGACAGTCTGAATTTCCCTGTTCAGGTTAATTCCAAAGTACTCTCCAAATTACTGATCTAGTTTTTCTGCTGTATTAAGTCATTTTTCTCAGGTTTATGGTCAGCTTCCCAAGATAGCATTTTTACAATAGTGTTGCCTTTTGGAGAAGCTCTGTTACATGTCTGGGCTGTAATAGATCCTTCTAAGATGGGTTTACATAACCTTATTTTCTTCCTTCTGGCCCCAAGAATGAGTTTTCAGCTGATCTAAATTGAAGCTGATTTTGAGATTCCTTGCTTATAATCCAATTGTCAGATTACGCTTAAGCAGCTGTACTTGATTGTGGCTTTGGTAGATTGATTAAAAAAAGAACCAGCTGTATTCACTCTTTTTTCCCCCATGAAGTTCACTTGTGCCCTGCTTGGTCAGCAACATGAATCTATGTTGAATATTGGGAATGGGCTCTACAATTCCACCTGTTTCTTGTTTCCAAGCATTCCTTGGCTGAACTTGAACCCTTGGCAGTGTATGCATTGGAATTGCTTCCTAGAGTGGAAGTCTGGGAAGACTTTAGTGCTTTATGATTTTGCTTATTAAATACTCTAGCTCTCTGGCTGGTCAGGCTCATGGAGATGATTTAGGTTCATAAACTTAAACCCAGGTTTTGTTAACAAAGTACTTAATTTATTAATATAATAGATCCTATCTTAATTTAACTAGATAGTTCCATAGCATGAATGAATCACAAACTATCTGACACAGTTTTGGCCTACTCTGATTCCTTGTGCAGACCAGAAAGAGAGTAGTTAAGGTCATTCAGTATTTTGTTTCAAACTTTATACTGATGAGAGTTGTTTGGGGGATATTGTTGTGTTGAACTCAAATAATTGTGACTGGTTTGCTGTTTGATTGAGCAAATTCTGCCTTAATTAACTATCCTGATACCTATATTGTCAGTCTGTGCTCCCTTTAGATCCCAAGAAAGAAATACTCAGACTCCATGGTGTGGAGCAAAGTTATCCTTTTACTGGAAAATAAAGTGGAAACTACAGATCCAATTCCGAAACTGAGAAATTGGCGGGTAGAACACACATACAAAGGAATAGAATTGCTCCCACCTCCCAAAGTTCAAATGATTCTTCCAATTAAAATTTCTGAATATAATCATGTGGTCATCTCCAGGTGGTGATGAGGCTTCTTGTCAGTTGACCTTGACATATTTTGATAAAAGTTCGAAGTTGTGCAAAAGGGGACAGAGGCTAGCCAAGAAATGGAAAGTTAAAGAAAAGAATCCCCCCTCCCTTGCTAACCCAGCAAAGGAATGCAAAACACCTCCAGCCTTCTTCCCCTCCAAGATCCCCCCCTCCCACCGTTGTCATGACAGCTGAAAGAAGTAAATTGGCATAGCAGCAGAGAAGCAACAGTTAGAAGACAGAAGAATATACTTATTATGGAAGATATCTTGAGGCTGACATATATCTCTGTGGGCTGTTGTTAGATGTAGTCCTGCATCAGTTTGGAAAAAGCTGCATTAATGCAGAATGAAGGATTTAGGGAACAGCTATTTCATATTCCCATTTCTATAGGAAATTGAGAGTTTAAGCAAGATGAGAACTGCCCTTGATAAAGAATGAAACCCATGGATGTACCATGTCCTTCATGGCTCCTGTTCTGATTTAAGAGCTCTGGAGTAATGTTACAGGTAGTCCTTGACTTATGACTCGCAACAGCTACCCCCACCCTAAAACAATATTTACAACTCTGTTCCAAACTTACAGTGTTGTGACTGCATTTAAAGTGCTCAGCTACCAGCCCTCATTTACACTCTTTGTAGTTGCCCAACAGTCACGTATGTATGATTGATTATAGTTTTGCCAAAAACACCCTATAGCAAACTTCCTGAATAACTGCAAATTTACTTCGTGACCACAGTGATTTGCTTAATGACTGTTGCAATAAAGGTAGTAAAATCTGTTCTACGATCTACTTTGTAACTGTCACAACTTGTAATGGGCAGATTGTTATGATTGTAAGTTGAGGATTATCTGTATTGCAACAACTTGCATCAGGTCTTAATAAGTAAACATCAAGTTCATTTCTGAGTGACAGTAAGGCTTGGTTTGTAAAATACACTTAAATTGGTTGAATAAAGGTCTAGTGTCTGAGTTTTGTGCAAAGTTGCCAAGCTTGGTCAGATGGAACTTTGGTTTTGTATTTGTTTTTGTGGCTATGTATGTATGTATTTTATTTATTTGCCATCCACTGAACCAACAAGCCTCCAATAAAAGCAATGAAACAAAACAAAACAAAAAACCAGTGAAAGTAATAATGATTTGTATTAAAAGATGGTGGGGAGGGCAGCAGGATGTGCACTTGGGGAGTGTCTGCTATTAGTCTAATTGCCACTTTCAGTATGGATTATGAAGTAATCTCAGGTGGGCTGGCTAATGTTTAGTTCTATGTACTTTGCAAACCCCCCAAAAAGTGTTCTCAGTAATTAAATTAGGTTGTGTGGTGCATATGAAGATTTTAGTACAATCATAGCATGTCCTACACCGGCCATGTTGGATCTTACCTAGCTATTGTATCATTTTCATTTCACTAAACTGTAGGCAAATAGGCTCTTCAGCTAATTAAAGAACACCCTTCAACACTCCCTGGTGAGGAGTTTCCCACACTTGCACTAAGAAATAATTGCAGAGATCTGTAGTACTCATTTTAAATTGGGTTACGTTAGTTTGTTCTCTCCCTCTTTTTTTTTTTTTACCACTGCTTGCAAAGAAGTGAAGGAAAGTCTATAAACATGATTACCTAGGAACACTTGGGCAAAGGTCTTGTCTATGGCAGTGTGTCACGAGAATTAGCATCAGTGTGAACACACTTCCTGTCAAGTCAGCTTGGTAGAGACCATTGCACCATGCTTTCCTCGCTCATCGTTTTTAAAACCAAAATTACTCTCCCCCCTCCTTTTGGTATACAAATAGGCAAAAGAGCCAGCATTTAATCCTGTTGTGTAAGATACTTGGCACAGAAGGTCATTTGAAGTGGAGATTAAAATTTATCCTCAAACAAAAGATGATGTTGTAAGAGGGAGGGTTTCTTGCATGCTGTATTAAAAACCATGTTCCTCCAAACAGTATGGGAAGGATTTGCTTGCTTTTAGCATCCAGTCTTGCAATGTGACTAGCACAGGATATTGTGAATTCTGGTGGTGAGCTTGGTTGGCCAGACTGGTTCCTTCAGATGTATTGGATCAGGGCACCTAGCTTGTAGAAAGTAGCTGAACAAAGTAACCAGGTTCACACAATTTGCTAAGCTTTAACTTGATTTTGGCTTTCTTATTTACATCCTGTTTTCCGTCACATATCACAAGTACCTGGCAGTGCATAGTTCGAATAAATACAACATAACACCAGTAAATCAACCTGCTGTACAAAAATTAATAGCCAAGAAAAACAAACTTCAGCCCAATGGTTGAAATTTTCTTGAAAAGGCATTCCACAACTATCAAATGTCCTTCTGAATAGCTCTATTTTCAAGGCTTTTCTAAAAACCGCAAGCTAAGATCATCTCTAAATCTGAGACAGAGGTTCTGCAAAGCATTAAACTATCAGTGAGAAACATTGACTTTTTAACCAAAATCTCTGGTTGGGGAAAGTGCAGCATGGGGATAAATGATAGGTAGGAATCACTTGATGCAGGTAGTCTTGCCGGTACCCACCACCATGCCATGTAGTGCTTTATATAGGTCAAAATTATTCTTCACCTCTCTGTGGACATGTGAGCCGTCATCCCAGCACAGCTCTCCCGTGTATGAATGCACACCTCCTGCTGGTCAGCTGGTCTTTGGATCTCTGCTGAGCATGCGTGGGGATGTTCATGTGCGCAGGGGCGGGGCAGATGCACTTTGATGGGAGGGCGTGTGCATTGCATTTTGGGGATGCACGCTTTGGGCACTTGATATTGAAAAGGTTAACCATCACTGGGGTAGATTCTTCCACAAAACAAGGTCTGCTACAAAGAAGGGAGCCTTCCAGATTGAGTAACCTGATATTGTTCCACAGAAGGGACCTGTAGCACACTCTTGAGTGTTTGATCTGGTGAGATGGGCCGAAGCCAGTGGAGACAGATGGTCCCCCATGTATCCCGTCTCCCTTCTTTAGAGGTGTGTAGAAGAATGAATTCCCTATCTTGTGTGAAGTAGGCAGTTTTTCACCCTGGGATCCAGAGTTTTGATGTTACTTGTGAAGGACGATTAACATAGCACCACTCTCTCCATAACTGAAGAGTTTGCTTTATAAAAAGGGAACTGAAACATGCGTTGTGTGTGTTTTGAAGAAAAGTGAAGCCGAGAGGACAACAGAGATGTGGGAAAGAGACTCCCCAACCCAAAAGCAAGCACCGTAGCAGTAGCTTTCAGACACTGAGAAGAATTCTCTGGAGCTGCAACACCAGTGAAAGGCAGGCCTGAGAGATTTGGGGCGGGGTGTGTGTGGAATATCCTGACCAGAGTCTGCAGATTTGAGCAAGTTAGGAAACCAAACTAACCAACCCCGGTGCAGAACACCACAAACCAGCTCCAGAAACAGGACTATGACGGCTGGAACCGTCCGCCTCCACTGCTATTTGGACGATATCCTTATTCTCTCCCCGTCCAAGACCCAGGCAGTCAGGGATACCAGGGCCACCCTCTCCGTGCTACTGGCACACGGGTTCCTCGTCAATTGGCAAAAGAGTCAACTGACCCCATCCACCCGAATCACCCACTTGGGAGCCATAATTGATTCGGTTACAGAAAAGGTCTTCCTCTCTTCGGAGAGGTTCCTCAGCATTCAAGCTCTGGTCAAACAGATTAGGTGATCAAGGAGGGTGGCATTACTTGACCTTTCTAAATTATTGGGTAAGATGGTTTTATGCATCTCAATTATTCCCTGGGCCCGTTTACACTGCAGATCCCTTCAGTGGTTCCTGCTCCCATTCCAAAGATCCGGAAGAAGCAACTCGAAGTCCAGAGTCAAGGTGCCTCCAAGGGTCCTCACGTCTCTCATCTGGTGGACCAACCCCACCATCAACAGGGGCCACCCCTTCACGGAACCTCAGCGGCTAACTCTCACCACGGATGCCAGCCTATCCGGTTGGGGCGCTCACGTCAACTTGCTCTCGGCACAGGGCAAGTGGTCGCCGATCGAGCAAAGATGCATCAACTGGCTGGAGCTTCACGCCGTTCACCTGGCCCTGCGCAGCTTCCTCCCCCTGGTCCGTGGACGTCACGTCCTTATTCTCATGGACAACATCACGGCCAAAGCCCATATCAACAGGCAAGGAGGCACCCAGTCTATTCAGTTGATGAGGGAGGCCGAGTGTCTCTGCCATTGGGCAGAATCCAACCTCCTCTCACTAAAAGCCGAGCACATCTCCGGAATCTCCAACATCTAGGCGGATTGGCTGAGCAGGGCCACGGTGGACCAAGCAGAATGGCGCCTCCATCCATCCCTGTTCAAGGAGGCGTCCAGAATATTTGGCTTCCCGAGGGTGAATCTCTTCATTTCCCCGTCCAACGCACAGCTTCCATGGTTTTTCTCCAGGTACCCGTCTCACGGGTCAGAGAACCACAATGCGCTACGCTACCCATGGCCCCCAGGGCTCCTATATGCCTTCCCTCCGCTGCCGCTAGTTCCCAGAGTCATACAAAAACTCATTCATGAGAAGGCAGACCTGCTCCTGGTGGCTCCTTATTGGTCCAGGCGACCGTGGTTCGCGGACCTCCACAATCTTTCGGTAGCGCCTCCATGGAGGATCCCCCCGGACAGGGTCTCCCTCTCTCAGGGGCCCCTTCTGCATCCGGAGCCTCAATGGCTCCAGTTAGCCGTCTGGAGGTTGAACGGATCTGTTTGGCAAGAGAGAAATTCTCCAGTCAGGTAATTGCTACTATTTTGGCCGCTAGGTGACCCTCCACCACATGAATTTATGATGCCACTTGGAAGGGCTTTTGCAAGTGGTGTAGCGGGTCCCAAGTCGACCCCCTCTGTCCCTCTATTGCGCAGGTCCTGGAATTCCTTCAAGAAGGCCTATGTAAAGGGCTTGCCCCTAACACCCTGAGGCGGCAGGTCGCTGCCCTCTCAACCGTTGTCTCTTGTGATAACTTCGGTTCCCTTTCTCATCACCCCTGGGTTAGGGCTTCCCTCAGGGGCGCCACCAATTTGTGCCCTCCGACTGTTCACAGGTTCCCCACATGGGACCTCAACAAGGTCCTCGTTTCGCTTACAAGACACCCATTTGAACCTCTGAGGGAGTCCTCCCTTCAATTTCTAACGTTTAAAGTAGTTTTTCTAGTGGCCATTACTTCTGCTCGTTGAGTCTCGGAAATAGCAGCATTGTCAATCAGAAACGATTTATGTGTGTTCCACGCTGATCAGGTGGTCCTTCGCCCCGACCCCACCTTCTTACCCAAGGTTAACTCACCCTTCCACAGGTCACAGGAACTGGTCCTCCCAAACTTTTGCCCCAGACCCTCGAGGGAGAAGGAAATCCTTTGGCACACCCTGGATGTTAGAAGGGCCTTGCACATGTACATTAAGCGCACACAACCCCTGAGAAGATCAGAATCCCTCTTCCTCTCCTTTCAGCCCGGGACTCTGAGGCTCAAAGTCTCTCCCTCAACCATCAGTTGCTAGATCAGGGCGACTATCGCCAGGTGCTACCTATCACAATCTCTGCCCACACCTGGTGGAATAACCGCTCATTCCACCAGGAGTGCAGCTACTTCGGCAGCTTGGGCCACGCAAGCCCCAATCGCTGACATTTGTTGGGCAGCCACCTGGGCCTCTCCGTCCCCATTCATCAGGCATTACAAAATAGACGTATACACCTCAGCGGAGGCCTCTTTTGGCCAACGAGTCCTACAGAGGGTCGTCAGTGACCCGGAGGGGCTTCCAGCCCAGACGGAGTCCCATCCGTAGGACAGCCAAGCTTTGGTATATCCCACTCTCTGGATGCTCCGAGCGGCTTGAGGGAGAATGGGCGTTGGTTCTTACCTGATACGCCCCTTCTAGGCGAGCCGCGAGGAGCATCCAGCCCCACCCTAACTTCTCCGTCTGGTGGGGACTCTTGTTTTCAGCCAAGGAGCCAATAGTTGATTAGAAGGACTTCACAACCTTTCTTCTTGTTATCGCAAAAAACTGGGGGAACGCTACGTGGAGTCACGTGAGGGGGCGGAGCGTTTCCTCAGCTAAAGCTCAGCCTGCAAGAAGAGGACTCAGAAGCACATCCCACTCTCTGGATGCTCCTCGCAGCTCGCCTAGAAGGGGCGTATCAGGTAAGATTACAGCTTGTGTGGGGCGTATCAGGTAACAATTACAGCTTGTGTGTCTGTCTTGTACCATATGAAGAAACAAGGTGATAACCACCTTGTTGGTTGAAACAAGGTGATAACCACCCTAACAAGGTGATAACCAGCATCTTAAATTTTACATGGAAAATAATGCATAAAAACTGGGCTGAGGCATTTTGTAAGTCCCAGACTGCAATATAACATTTGGAGGCAGCAATAGTTTCTGAGTAGCTTCTGAATAGCCTTGAAAGGCAACTCCATATAGACTGTGTACCTTGAAAGGCAACTCCATATAGACTGTGTGAGAAGACACCTCATCCTCAACTGACAGATGACCAATGAGGAGAGAGAAGAACCCTGCAGTATCCACATAGGACTAGCTGAGAAGTTATAAGACAAGATGATGCCTCAGTCACCATTAAAGACTCTGTCCACATTACAATGAATCCTAGTACTTTATCAACAAAATGTTGTGCAAACTGAACACAACAGCTGGGACTTTACGGGATGGTTTCCTTTCGAACTGGGCTATTGGACTGCAGATGTCTCATATAGTAAACACACTTTGCCTCTCTTATTATCACATGTAGGCTAAACATGGGCAAATATATGTGCTCAGTCAGAATTGCTACTAGACTTGCTCCACTGGTGCTCCATGTGTTGTTTCTGGCACTTCAATTCCTGAAGGGTTTTAGTAAACCATGGTGCCATTTGGGATGGGCTCCAGAAAGAGTCCGCTTTGGAGCAGCAGTAGGCTTGGCTCGCTTCCTGCTACCGGTTGTTTATTGGCTGCTGGACAGAACTTCCTGTCAAGAGAGCTGGGAAAATCCCCACATACCCTCTGAAAATCCATTAGGGGCTTGAGAGAAACTGCCTGAATTGTTTCCATTGCCTTACAGAAGTCCTGGGAGGCCACCTTCATAAATCAGACTAAGGTATGATTTGACTTTGGCAAAGGACCAGGGAATTCTCCATCTCAAGATCATTCAATAACTGCTTGGACAAAAATGAGAGAGTGCATTGGAAATGTGCATCGGAACTGAGATAAGACAAGCGATTGTCGGCTTCCGGTTTGCAAGCCTTCGGCAGCGGCAAGGATTCGCGATACTGCACGATCCCTGCTGCGTTCGCTGCCAAGGTTCCCCCAATCTGTTCGGATTTGGGGGATATAGCTGCCCCATAGAGGCAGCTGAAGACGGGGGATCCGGATAGGGGTTTGGGGGTGTCGCAGACCCCCTCCTGACCCGGCAAAACCCCCTTTTCCCAAGGCAGAGGAGCGGCGGTCAGTAAAGGCCGCCACGAAGAAACGCAGCCGGACAAGATCGTGCAGGAGGAAGAGGGAAGAGCTGTGAAAGTTGTTTTTGACCGGGACAAAGCAAGAGAGAGTGCTCTGGAATCTAGAAGGCTGCTAAGGATACATTGTTTCCCGAGAGAGTTACAAGCAGCGAATATCCTAAAAGGGAAAGTTTTTTTTTTCTTTTCACTCTCCTTCCTAACGTGACAGCGGATGGAATCATAAGAGAAATCCGAAAACCTGCATTGGAGGTAATTGAATGCTGAAGGGATAATGATTTCTGAACATTTAAAGGGAAAAAAAATATCTTTCTGGCTGTGAGTGGGAAGGGAGAGGAAAAAAAAATTGGAGCAAATTTGAAAATAAGGGGAAGATTGCCTAAAATTCCAAAGAGTTATTAAACATCAATAAGACTTCTAAAAGATATATCTTAAATGGAACTCTGTGATTAAACTTTAGCCCTGGAAAGAGAAAGTGAAGAAGGAGAAAGTATTTAGGGGAAACAGCTTGTTTGGATTGTTTGCTGATTCTGGAACTTTTGAGAATTCTCTCTGATTGAAAGCACTTGGGTGGTTGTTTGGAAAAAATTTTTCTCTATACAATGTGGATGGATTGAAACTTGTATACCAAAAATATGAAAAAGAAAAGCAAGAAGGGAAGGATGCTCTTGGCACTCTTTTTCAATTTTTAGAAATGGCGGTTTGTACTTATGTCAAACTGAATGTGCAACAGGATGACTGGGACAAAGAAGAAGCCATCTTTGATGAACAAGGTACTTTGGTTGGGGAAGGAAAGGAGAAAGAGAAAAAGGAAAAGAAGACTTTGAGATTTGGAAAAACAGCCAAAAAGGAGAAGAGTGAGGTGAAAAGGGGATATTACGTTAGAAAACAACAGAAAGGAGAAAAGCAGAATAAAAGGGAGGTGGAGAGACAAGAGGGTAAAGAAGACAAGGAGAAGAATAAGGGAGAAAGGAAGGGATGAGAAGCCTTAATGGTGGGTAGCAAGATGTAAAGAAACAAAAGTCTTTTAGAGATAATGGGTAAACTTTATTGAAAAAGGGATTCTGGAAAGGTACATAAGATTGTATTTTTACATTTGTACTTAGAAATAACTAGATAATTGGAAATAATATGTAATTTAAAATGTGATAAAATATTCAGTATAATTTAGTGAAATTTTTGTTAAGAAAAGGGGAATACTTTAATGAAGTAATGATTTAAGATATGTGATATGGGGGGGGGAATAATTTTGGAAAGCATAAGTGTTCCCATAAAGGTATGATATTTAATTGAAATGGGTAAAATGCTTAAGATATAAATGATTGTTAATATTAGTGATTAGACTATTTTATCCTCGTGAATTTTTTTGTGAAATGAGAGATTTGAAGTAGGAGAAGGGAGAACATTTTAATGAAATAATGATTTATAATATGTGATGTGGGGGGGGGGGAATAACTATGGAAAGTGGTTGCTCCCATAAAAGTATGTGATTTAATTGAAAAGTAATGTGGTAAGTGTTTAAGATATAAATGAATATTAATATTAATGAATAGATTTGTATTGGTATTGATAATACTGTATAATTTTAGAATGTACNGACTTGAATTGAGATGAGATAAAATAAAATTAAGAAAATTTAAAAGAGAGGAGAAGCTATATAGAAAATTGAAAATGCTAATAAGATATGGAATGATAT
>BHEV01013299.1:0-13662 GCA_004319985.1 Emydocephalus ijimae
GGCCAGAACCCTGCACTTTGCTTTAAGGTTTCAACAAGCTTTATTCAAACACTTTTATTAATTCACAACACCCCTTTCCCCTGGGTTCCATTTAAGGGGTGCGGTAACGTAGTCTTTGAGGTAGGTAGGTTGTTTTGATTGTCTATTTGATTTACGCTGTCCTCCCGGTATTTGTCTAGAGTCTTGTTGGGGTAGGACGTTATCTGGTGNTTGAGTCTGAGCGGTCGTTTGTTCCGCTTGTGCCTTCCGCCGTTTCAAACTCAGGCTCCTCGGCGTCTCCTCCCCCCTCAGTTTGGAAATCACCGGAATCGCAGACCCCCGACTGCAGCCTTGAGTGCAGCTGATCAATATGGCGCTTCCATATTCTATCATCACGACATTTCACTCAGTATGATCTGGGTCCGGTTACTTGGATTACAGTTGCCTCGACCAACAACGGATTGCCATAAAAGTTTCTCGCGAAAACCAAGTAGCCTACCTGGAAATTTCGGCATTTCTCACTGGATCTGTGTGGTTTTTCAGGTTCGTACGATGGGTGTAGTCAATCCAGGTGGGAGCGGAGTTTTCGTCCCATCAATAACTCAGCAGGAGTTTTGTTGGTGACGCTGTGTGGAGTGATGTACTGCAAAAGGAGTATCCGGTTAATTTTGTCTTTGATATTGCCATAGTCCATTTTATGTAGAGTTATTTTGATGAATTGTACCATGCGCTCAGCCCTTCCATTAGCCGCAGGGTGTGCCGGTGAAGTTAGCGCATGGCGAATACCGCAGTCCACCAGGTACTGTTCAAAAGAAAGCACGGTAAACTGGGGCCCGTTGTCAGATACCAGAACGTCCGGTAATCCGTGTGTTGCAAATAATCTGTCCAATTTCCTGATGACCGATTCGGTTGTTGTATTTTTCATCTCATGGATTTCGAGCCAGTTTGAGTAGGCATCCAATGTTAATAAAAATGTGTGTCCATTCGTAGATCCCACAAAGTCCAGATGAATATGGGACCATGGTCCTCTGGGTGTTTCCCATTCTGTTGGGGTTGCTTTCGGTGGGGCATTGCTGACTTCCTGGCATTTGTAACAAGTCTTTACCCAGGCTTCGATCTGCTTGTCTATGCCCGGCCACCATGCGTAGCTTCGTGTGAGTGCTTTCATGCACAAGATGCCGGGGTGGCCATCGTGCAAGGTTCTCAGTACCGCTCGCTGTAACCTCTCTGGGACAACGACTCTATTGCCCCAAATGATGCAGCCCTTCTGGGAAAACAGTTCCCTCTGTCGACTTTTGAAAGGGGCGTAATTATCAGGGATTTGGTCCAATGGCATCCACGTTCTACCCAACTGAGGACACGTGCTAAAATGGAATCGCGTTTAGTTTCAATCGCGATATTGCGAGCTGTCAGTGGTGGTTTTTGGAGTGTCTCGATCTGCAGTGTTGTGACGGTCGGAGCAGGGTCGTCAACGGTTTCTGGAAGCGATGCATGGCTTAATGCGTCAGCATGGGGAATGGCTTTTCCCGGGCGGTGTTGCAACTTATAATTATAGGCAGCCAAGAATTCTGACCAGCAAGTCATTCTGGGAGATAATATATAAGGGGTTGGTTTATCTCCTGCTATTATTCCCAGTAAAGGTTTGTGGTCAGTTATTATAGTGAAAGCTCGCCCATAAATATATTCATGGAATCGTTTAACAGCAGATACAATAGCAAGAGCTTCCTTATCGATTTGACTGTAATTGCATTCTGCTTTTGACAGCGTTTTTGAAAAGTAGGCAACAGGGGCTTCACTTCTGTTTGGTAAAATGTGGCTCAAAATGGCGCCTACTCCAAAAGGTGATGCATCACAAGTAACAGTCAAAGGCAAGGTCTCATTATACTGCATCAAAACAGTGTCGGAGGTCAATAGGTTTTTTACTTGTCGAAACTCCTGTTCCTCTNCAGGTTGCTTTTTTGTCTGGTAAACGATGTATGGGTTCGGCTATGGTTGCCTTGTGAGGCAGGAAGACAATATAAAAATTGATAAGGCCTAGGAACGCTTGGAGATCCACCTTATTTTGGGGTCTTGGGGCATTTTTGATTGCCCTCAGTTTGCTATCGGTGAGGGTGAATGCCCTATTTATCTATTAAATATCCTAAAAATTCTACTCGATCAGTGCATAGTTGACACTTGTTTTTCTTAACTTTGAGACCCGAGTCTTTAAATCTCTGAAGAACCAACCCCAGGCGCTCCCTTAGTATTTCTTGAGTCGGAGCAGCAATTAAAACGTCGTCATCAAAATAGGGGACAACGCCTTTTATCCCTTGTGATAGTCTTTCCATCAAACTTTGAAAGATTCCCAGGGCCACGCTTACTCCGAATTGGAGTCAGTTACATTTAAACACACCTCGGTGCGTAATGATTGTTTGAGCCTCTGCTGTTTTTCTGTCTACAGGCAGTTGTTGGTATGCCTGGGCTAGATCTAGTTTAGTGAAGACTTTTCCACCCCCCAGGGAATGGAGAAGGTGTTGCACCACCAGTACCGGGTAAGCGTTTTGCTGCAGGGCGTGATTCAGGGTGGCTCGGTAGTCCCCACAAATTCTGAACGATCCATCCGGCTTGATGGGTGTCACGATTGGGAGAATGGTTGGTTGGTTCTAACACCCCTGGGCTATTAATTTATCAAGCTGCTCATCAATCTTTGGTTTAAGGGCAAATGGGACTCGACGAGGCTTAAGGTGGATGGGAGCTATTTCGGGGTTGAGGTTAAATGATATCGGGGTCCCCTTGTACTCACCTAGTTTGTCTGCAAAGACGTCCTGGAATTCTTGGACGAGAGCCTTTTCCCAGTTGTTGCTGCTGGTTCAGTGAAAGCCAGCCACTTCAATTCCAAGTGGAGCGAACCATTGGAGGCCTAACAAGCTAGGCCGATCCCTGTCGACTGCAGTCAAGGGTAGAGATGCAGTACGATTTTTAAAAGAGATACGGACTTGGCTGGATCCAATGACTGGAATTCGATTTCCTTGATAATCTTTGAGTATGATTCTTTGGAATCGGAGGTCTTGTCGCCAGACGGTAGGGATGAACTGCTTGAGGGTCTTCCAGGAAACCATCGAGAGGGACAATCCTGAATCGACTTCCATCATACAAGGCTGGTTTTTGATGGCCACCTTCACCCGGATCTTCTTGGCATCCAGTGATGAGGCGTGACCAATCGTAATAGTTTGGTGTGACTCTTCTCACTTTGTTGAGTGGTTTAGGGGTCTGTTTCTGTAGGAGTGGTTGTTCCATTGGTGGTTCAAGGGTTCTTGCTTTGCAGGACGGCTTCCTGTAGATTGGCGGTAGTTAGCCCCCCTCGGGTTTTGGCTGGGTCCTTGCTTGCTTCTACAGACCCATCCGATGTGGCCTCTTTTCCTGCACACATGGCAGAGCGCGTTGAGGAATTTGCATTCTGATTGGGGGTGGTTTGCCCCACAACCAGCACATTGGTACTGCGATTTCTGGTGTTGGTCTCGTTCAGACCGGAGCTGGTTGACCTCTTCTTCATCGCTTTCTGATGACGATTCGAGGTCCTCGTGGTGGGCTGTCGTTGCCAGTTCTTCTAAGTGTGGTGAAACTTCGCTGGCGAATTGGTGAAGTGGAGCATGGGTGTGGCGCATTCGAGCAGCCGACTTGCTTCTGCTGCAGTAGCATCAGCGATGGCATCTTTAAGGCTAATGTCGCCTTTCGCCATCAGCTTACTCTGCGCGCCTGGAGCATCTAATCCCAGAACTATTCTGTCTCTCAGGGCTTCTTCAAGGTTGGTAAACCCGCATAGGCCTCCTAGATTCCGGAGATCCGCTATGAAATCTGCAATGCTTTCGCCCTTCCACTGATCTCTCTGGTAAAATTCATGACTTCTCACGAACGTTGGTACGGTCGGTGCATAGTGGGCCCTTAGCAGGGGTTCGAGGATGTCCCAGTCCATGGACTTCACTTCTGCCGGTTTCGCTAGTGCCTTGGCCATCTTGAATACGGTTGGCCCACAATGAGTTAGGAATACCGCCCGTTTCTTTCCGGTAGTGGCATCCTTCAAATTGTTGGTCTCTAGAAACATCTGGAAGCGATCCATATATGAGTCCCAGTCTTCTTGTGCCGGGTCGAATGGAGCGGGTGGTATGACGCTGCCGGACATGATTCCGCCATTGGTGCGTTTCAGCCATGTGCTCTGTTATCGCTCTGTAGTGTTCAGTCAGTTTTGACGTCTCCACATCCCACCTTCGTCGCCAGTGTTACGTTCGGTGCGTGGCGCAAGAAGCGGAGACGAGTCGACGAACAGTGAACTCTTTATTTAACATGGTGCAACAGCTCTGAAAACGGCCTCAACATCCCCCTTTCTATAGGCAAGCTCTTGGGTATTTAGCCAATGAAAACACAGGAATGCTAGCTCTTTTTAATCAATGAGAAAGGCTCGTTAATAGCCAATCAGATTCTCCTGAACGGACCAATCCGATATCGTTATTATCGGCCAATCAGAAGTGTAGGGCCAGAACCCTGCACCTTGCTTTAAGGTTTCAACAAGCTTTATTCAAACACTTTTATTAATTCACAACAGAAGTCAGCTCCAATGAAGGCAAATCCCATCCTTCCTAGGATTTCTAGGAAATTTAAACTGGGAAACAGGAAACAAAATGAGATATAATGCTTGGAGTTATGCAAACTAATAATCAGAACCTGGTGGTATCACTAAAAATATATCTCAAAGCAACCCATCTGACCTTTGAAGCATATGCAAAGTCTACAGATCCTGCCTTTTCTTAAGATTAGAGGTAAAGTAAAATTTTCAGAATGCTAGCAATAAAAGTTGTACATTAGTTTTATTACTAGTACAAAAAATGTGAGCCTATGGATTGCCCAAATAATATTGCAAAGGGTTAACACTCTTCAGAATTAGCAAGCTCTGAATAAAAGAGAAATCCCAAGGGTCCTTTTTAGTTCATAATCAAATTGCATCAGAGAACCAGAAAAGCAGCATCAGATCTCCCCAGGTTAATTATGTTAAATATTTATCAAATGCTATTTTAGAAATAATTTCATCTCAAAGCAGAAAATGCTGTAGCTTGCTTGGAGTAGTACTTTGGGGGAGGGGGGGATCCAGTATTGATTATTTGGGACATCAATAAATAAAACAATAACTTGCTGCTAATTATTTTAGATAGTTTCATGGATTTTTAAAAGTTGATACTCCTGTCCTAATGTTCTCTTTCACTGAAATATTTGTTGGCTTCGTAAATCTTAGTAAGTACTATAAATTTATATCATGATATCATTTTCATTCAACTTGATCTGGGGAATTAGGGTTATGCTCTGCAAATGATAGTTTATACTTTACTTTTGTATAGGAGCCCAGCCATTGGATTTATTTAGCAATTCAACAAATATTTTTAAAAGAAATAATGTAATTATGTATTAATAAAGCCAATTTAGGCCACATTAAACAAAAGAGAAGGTTTTTTTTTTCCTGTACTGATGTCTAGAAAAATATTTGGTGCTCTCCTTGAATTAATTTAAATATCCAGTTTGGGGGATTTATTTATTTATTTATCATTTCTTCAATTTATATAGCCATTTGTTATACATTTATATACATCTGGCCAAATGCCGTTTGCCCAAAGAAGCAGATAAATCAACAATATATTTATCTTACACTAGAGTAATTAAACTTTAGAACACATCCTCCTAAGAAAAGAAATGCCTTCTTATTGTATTAACAAGAAATAACATTCTGTTGAAATTAATGTTTTCTTATTTAGATTAGTCTGAGTTGTTATTAATAGTTTTGTGCTGGAGTGGATTCAATTTCTTATACAAAGCAATATGTTTTACAGGAAGGCTAACAATAAGGAGACAGGATTCCTGTCAACAATTATGATTATCAACTAGAATGTTTATGCACATATGTTCAGGCATATGTAAATTGAATAATTAATTCAACTTACTTAATAAGCAAAATAAAAGGAAGCCAGAATGATAATTATTATAAATTAAACAATGTAGTTGGCTATGAAAGCCTATTGCAAGAGCTGAATGCAAATACAATTACATTCCTGGTTAGCAAATCATACCCAAACCAGTATTCTATTTACAGTAATAGAATCAAACATGTTTTACAAACTCTTGATAGTATTCACAGTTTTACTATTGCAAAGTTGCCTTTACCATATTTTATCTGCAAACATTTATTAACTAGCAGAAGCATGAAGACATGTCAACAAAATAATTGAAATAAGTATTGCAATGAAATAAGATTTCCTTAAATATCAAGGAAGACAGACCCAAATTCTAGCCAAGGAAATGGTCTTCTTATATTGATGTTTTTTATGACACTAGGAAAGATAAAAAAAATAATCTTCTGAACAAAACATCTTTGTTATTGCAGAGATGACATTGTGGTATTTCTGGAGATCCCATTCAATGAATCGTTGTAGTGTTAAGTGAACACCCTTAAACTCAAATAATTGCTGTTTGTGTCAATATTTATTTGTAGTACAAAAGCACTCAATTTAGGTTTATTAATTTATGCCCTTCAGAAAAACAAATGTAGAATTGACAATATCTTCTGTAACTAATTATTCTACCTTCAGTGTCCACTATTTCGGCAGTCCTTGTAAGGTGTTTCTGTCAAGAAGTGTATTCCTCAAATGGAACCCTTGAACACTGTTTGTTCTATAAAGCTAAGTACTCTTAATAATATCAAAATTTAGTTTTTTTTTATTTAATTCTAAATTTATTGCTTGGTTCTTCCTCCATTAAAGAAGATTCCTAAATGGTTTATCTTTCAATTGTATGGGTTTCCCCCCACAGTTTTTGCTAAGGAAGGATATTCTTTTTAAACTTATTAAAGAAGCATGTTGAAAAAAGATTTATGAAGATTCAAGTTCGACTGCTTTATATTTTCAAGCATTGAGCCAGGGATGTACATGAACTCTAAATGCCAGATCAAGTTGCATAGTCCACTTCAATTGTGTTCTCCAACACCTGAAATTGAAATGTATGGTTCTTTTCTTTTTCAATAAGCAAAACTCTGTATAATCAACAGCTATTGATAATTTTCTCTTCTTTCGTAGATTGGTGATCATCATCCACTCATAAATATTTCTATTTATTGTTTCTTTTGTGTGGAAAATATAATTTTATTCCAGAATTAGATTTTCTAATGGTTCAACTATTATATTTTTTGTGCAAATTTTTTAATATGAGGCTTTATATGATGGTGAAGGAAAATAATTTGTCACCATAATCATTAGTTCCTTGTTTAATCAAGTAAAATTGTGTCAACATTTTTGCTAATTATAACTTTCATTATGAAAAATGACAGTATCACTGTTTCAATTCGATCAAATAGCATCTTATTCGGAATTCTGTATACATGTTTCTTTGCTACAAAATCATTTTCCCTATTGTTAGTTGCACCTTAATTCTAATGCTTAATTTAACATTATGTAGATATAATCTTTTACAGTTTAGAGATGTAGACATACGGGACAATCACAGAGAAACAGGGTATAGGTAGTCCTTGACTAACACCAGTTCATTTAGTGACCGTTCAAAGTTACAATGGCACTGAAAAAAGTATCATGACCATTTTTCAGTTACAATCCTTGAAGCATCCCCATGATCATGTGATCAAAATTCAGATACTTGGCATTGGTTCATACGTATGACGACTGCTGTGTTCTAAGGTCATGTTCACCTTTTATAACCTTCTGACAAGCAAAGTCAATCTGGGGAAGCCAGATTCACTTAACAATCAGGTTACTAACTTATCAACTGCAATGATTAACTTAACAACTGTGGGAAGTAAGGTTGTAAAATGGGTAAAACTCACTTAACAAATGTTTCACAACAACATACATTTTGGGGTTAACTGTGGTGATAACTGGAAGACTACCTGTAGTATCTTTCCTCCCATCACCATTGTCACAAAAAATGGCACAAATTACAATTACTATATTTTAATTTTTGCTGTTCACTGTAATTCTCATTATTTTCCCAGGGCATATCTTCCAAGATCCAAGCACATACACTGAATAAAACCAGATGAGATGCTTCCTTCTTTTGCTGTTTTCCCTTGTTAGCCAAAACACAGAGAAAATAATCCCTGGTTTATTTTTAGAAAAGACCTTCAATTCTTTGAAGACTTTTTTAAAAATGAAAGTTGGGTTATCTAGTAGAGCATAATATTGTATGATGTCCTAATTATATTCTAACTTTGGTATAATAATTATTAATCAAACAAAATGTTGTATATAGACAACAGAAATGAGACAAGCACCACAAAATTCCTATTCTTATAATTAGGGAATCCTGTTGAACTGCAGCCTTTTTTTTTCTTGCTCTTCTTGGTGATTTATCTTGTGACATCAATTGGAAACATCATCATCATCATATTAGTGGCAGCTAACCAACACCTTCATACCCCAATGTACTTTTTCCTTGGGAATTTGTCCTGTGTGGAGATTTGCTATTCTTCGACTATCTTACCAAAAATGTTATCTGATGTATTTGATGGAGACAGAACTATTACTGTTAGAAACTGTCTAATCCAATATTATTTCTTTGGCTCTTGTGTAGGAGTAGAAACATTTCTTCTTGCAGCAATGTCTTATGACCGTTATTTGGCAATATGTAGACCTCTATTCTATACTTCTTTAATGAATAAGGAAGTTTGTTTACAGCTTATAGCTGTAGCATGGATAAATGGTTTTATGGCTAATAGCATTATTGTCTTTCTGATAGCTGTTTTCATTCTGTGGATCTAATGTGATAGATCATTATTTTTGTGACTTAAGTCCACTGAAAAAACTGTCTTGCGGTGATCCTAGCTTATTTGAACTCATTGTTCTTCTCTTGTCTTTTATTTTTACTGTTGCTCCATTTTTCCTGACCTTCAGTTCTTATATTTGTATCATTTGCAGCATCATAAAAATCCAATCTAGTATTGGAAGACAGAAAGCTTTTTCAACCTGCTCTTCTCATCTTATGGTGTTTTGTCTTTTTTACAGCACCTTAATCATTGTCTATATATTGCTAGACACCCCAACTCTGAGGCATCTCAATAAATTTTTCTCCATTTTTTATACAATCCTGACTCCTCTGGCCAATCCCCTCATCTATACTTTAAGAAATAAAGAAGTTTGCCAGGCTTTAAGAAGAACTGTTGATAAGTTGAGAACTTTTTTTTTTGAAGGCAACTAAGCAGAAGATAAGAACACAAATAATGCCTAGCTGGATCAGATGTCCAGTCCATCTAGTCCAGCAGTCTGTTCTTCCAGTGGATAACCAGATACACAGGGAAGCCCCCAACTCTCCCAAAAGATGGTCTTCATATAGAACCACACTGCCATCAAGATTTTCCTAGCTTCCATGGAGCACTCACAAAGGGATAGGCCAAAGAGATTCTTTATCTTTAACTGATAAAAATGTTGAACATATTTGCTAAACTAGGAATAGTTACTGTATGTCTTTGCAGCCACAACTATACATCTCTGATGTTTTGCTTGTCAAGGATGTAACAACTGTGATGAAGTAGTGAAAATGATTTTGACTGTAATTTTGTACTTTGTCCATTTTATAAAGAAGGGTAATATCAATGTTAAAATTAGTGCGCTGACTTTTTTTTAACAAAATGAATAAATTGAGAAAATACAACTTAATCAGGAATGTAATTATATTTGCACTTCTGATTAATCATTGTAACTTGATTCTAATCAAAAATTATCTGTCTTGTAGATGTGACATTATATACAGTAGTTTAGAATGGAGAAGGAGGAATGAGATGGATTATATGAAACAAAGTTGTAAATTTCTTACCATAAGCACTGATTAAAAACAATCAAAATTAAACTTTCTTGCTCAAATATTAGAAAATATTAATCAGTAGAACATTTTGAAATTCTATTTTTTTCAAGTTTCCAAGACAAAAATAAATAAATAGATTGAACAAAACTGGAAGATTTCCTTTTTTTTTTTAAAATACTTTTATTAATTTTTTACAACAAACACAAACATATAAAACATAGAACATAACATAAAAACATCATCATTCTTCAGATTTCCTTTTTATACCAATCATTTCAACAATTTAATTCATAAAATAAAGATGTTTAAAATAAAGATGCTAAAATATGGTGATTGGTTTTTGGTAAGGCATTGGATTCTGTGTGGATGAAGCTACTATCTTTAATAAAATTGGGATTTGTCATTGTAACATGTAGTGGAGGATACATATAATGATTTCTTCATTATATTTTAACTGGTACACTGCATAAAGATATGACAAGATTGCTGGATGCAGAGAAAGCAAATGAGATAGGTATCACAGAATATATCCTTGTATGTTTGGGGAATCTTACTTAATTATAACTTTTCATTTCCTTCTTGGTGATTAATTTTATATATAAAAATTATATATAACTTTAAATAACAATAAGAACCAATACAAACTAAAATAGAAAATGAAAGAAAAGGAATAAATGAAGGAAATAAAACTAAAAGCGCAAAAAAGAAAAATTAGAAGAAAAGGAAAGAAGAAAAAGAGAAAAAAGAAAAAGAAAGATATAAAGAAATTGCTTCCAATCTTCTTCATGATGGTTGTAAAAACAACGATAGTTTAAACAGTTTTTCTATAAGATGGCTCTTTTTTTCTGTTATCTATTTCATCTAATCATAAAAAGGGAACATTCTTTTTCTTTTATGCAAAAATTCCATAAGAAATTTAGGGTCAGTGTAGATATTATCTTTGTCATCACCACTAACCATTTCTGTTACATCGATTGCCAGATTTTCCATCTTTGTATATACAAGCATCTTACTTCACTTACCATTCATAAAAAGAGTGTTCCATGACTTTTTTCTAACTCTTCATTCACTAATCCCAAGAGGAAAAGTTCTGGTTGCAACTGAATATTAATTTTTGAAATCCTCTGAATAACTATGAATTTGAGGCCAAAATTTTCTTTCTTTTTTAATATGTCTATCAAATACATTATAATGAGCCTTCTAGTTCTCTTGATTTTATTTTATATTGGTAAAATTCTATTATCGCATGATATGTTAAACATTTAACTTTGCTTATTATTTCTCACCCATAAAACAACAAAAGTGTGGCTCTCAGCATAAGAACAAATGTGACCAGGATTTGAATCTATTCCATATTCTCTCAATTACAAGTCCAAATAATATAAAATTTGAAATCTACATTAACCTTGACTTCTAACAGGAATCCATGCCATCCAAATTTGAGATCTTGTTCTTCTAACTCTAAAAGTCTTTTACTTTTCAGAAACACCCATTCTCTTTCCACAAGCTGCAAAGTATAATTTTAAACCAGATAGATCCGATCTTTTTTCTTTTGCATCTTATAACACTTTTGTTATTTAACTTGTGACTTTTTCCAGTGCCATACAAACTTGGATATATTGTTTTATCTTTGTTAATGGTACAACAGTTGTCAAAATAGATATTGTCTGAAATAAAAAGATCATTCTAGGGAAATATATGTTTATCATAGAAATTCTCCCCAACAATAAAAACTGTAGCTTCTTTTAGTATGTTATTTTTAATTTTGTTCCCAGTTTTAACATAATTATTTTGAAACAACATACAATTAATATTTCTCATAGCGACACACAAATATGTAATTTTTATTAATCTTAAAACTCATTTTCTCCATCAATTCTGTTTGAACTTTTTCATATTTCTTGTTAATTTTTGTCTTCTGATTATTAATCTCAAAACCTGCTAGCAGTTTTCTTCTGAGTGGAATTCAAGGTGTTAGCTTTATTTATTTATTTATTTTGATTTGTCAATCGCTTACAAGATAATAGTTATAAGTATATACATAGTTATAAATACATGAAATGGGTACATATAAGAAAAATAAAAGAAACAATAGGACAGGGAAGGTAGGCACATTGGTGCGCTCATGCATGCCCTCTAGAGACCTCTTAGGAAAGGGGTGCGGTCAATGGTAGATAGTCTAGGTTAAAGTTTTTGGGGTTTGGGGAAGAAACCACAGAGTCAGGTAGAATATTCCAGACATTGACCACTCTGTTGCTGAAGTCGTATTTCCTGCAATCAAGTTTGGTGCTATTAACCTTGAGTTTGTATCTATTGTGTGCTCTTGTGTTGTTATGGTTGAAGCTGAAGTATTCATTGACAAGTAGGACATTGCAATGTATGATTTTATATACCATACTTAGGTCAGACCGAAGATGGCATAAATCAAGGATTCTAGGTCTAGAATTTCAAGTCTGGTGACATAAGGTATTCTACAATGAGTAGAGGCCTGGAGAACTCTTCTTGTGAAATATTTCTGGACTTTCTCAACTGTGCTAATATCAGATACATAATGTGGGTTCCAGACTGATGAGCTGTATTCGAGCATTGATCTAGCAAATGTGTTTTTTTAAAAAAAACCAACAAATTTTATTCAGTTTTTCACATAAAAACAAAAAATTCTTTTTAGTGGACAAGATATTTCTGGGCCATCACCTTTACATAGAAATATGACAGCAATTATACATTCATATATGCATACTTAATTCTATTATTATCTTTTCCATTCCAAACTTTCAGAAAGGAGAGAAACAAACAATTTAATCCCTTAGATTAATCTCAATCCAAACATCCTTTCATTTCATTTCAATTATTTCAAATATAATCCTTTGATATTTATTTTAAAAACAAAAAATAACAATATATATTTATCTAATTTAGAAAAAGTTACCAATGTCTCTCCTTCCTTTTACTAGTCTGTATTAGCTTATTAACTTAAATAGTTCTTTGATCTGTCATATTTTCTTTCCATCACACATTCTTCCTATAAATTCTAGATTAATACAAGTTTTAATACAAAAGAAAAAGAAACAAGCATAGGTTTCCCCCCTTTTACTGCTTTGAGTGTGACATCTCAGTGGTTAAAATATACCTTTATTTCCTCATCTTAATTCCCAATAAACCTTTATTTTTAAGTAGTTACAATAATAATTACATCTTTTCATTTGGATTCCACAATATATCCCCCCCCCTTAATTTTATTTCTAATTTCAAAAAAATAAAAGGGAAAGATTGACTATTTAATTCCTTGTCACTGATATTGACCTCATTTTTAAACATCTTCACATTCATTTCAATTATTACAATTTCTTCAATAGACCTGAACTTTTCTTTTAAAGATAAAAATAAAAATATATATTCATCTAATAAGAGTTATCAGTATCTATCCCTCCATTAATAATCTATATTACCCTATTTTCTAAGTGTTTTTAAATTGCAAATATATTCTTGTTACCACTTGTCACCCTGCAGAATCCCCCTTTTAATTCATCAACCACTATCTCTGAAAAAACAATTTCTTTTTATCATTTTACTATTTCCGTGTTTCTTTATTTCCTGCACCTATTTCTTACTGCCCCTCCTCCCCCCCTTTTCCCATATCTTTTCTCATTCCAATTTATATCCCTCTCTTTCTTGATATCTTCCTTTCCCCTTTTCTGCTGTGCCTTTCTACCTCTCCTGATCTCACAGGTATTCCCCTTTTTGATTATCTTCTTAAATTTCAACTTTTTAGTCTTTCTTCTTTCCCCTTGTCTTTGTAGTGTTCTTTGTGTTAATTGTCTATTTAAAATGGCTTCTCCTTGAGTTGACTCCTCCTCC
>BHEV01013300.1:0-12482 GCA_004319985.1 Emydocephalus ijimae
TAGAGGTGCATTCAAGTGTAATAGACTCCAATTCGGAGTGAGTGTAGCACCTGGCATCTTCCAAAGTCTGATGGAAAGATTTCTTCAAGGCATAAAAGGGGTCGTGCCCTACTTCGATGATGTCTTAATAGCTGCCCCCAACAGAACCCTGCTAGAAAAACAACTCAGAATGGTCCTCCAGAAATTTAAAGACGCTGGCCTGAAGGTCAAGAAAGACAAGTGCCAACTTTGTACTGAGAGGGTTGAATTCCTTGGNAACCTACGGAGAAAAAACTCACTGCAATAAAAAATGCCCCAAGACCTAGGAATAAAACAGACCTCCAAGCCTTCCTGGGACTCATTAACTTTTATAACATCTTCTTGCCCCAGAAGGCGACTGTTGCTGAACCCCTGCACAGGCTCCTCGATAAGAAGGCTTCCTGGGTCTGGGGACATAGCGAAGAGCGAGCTTTTCAGCAAGTAAAGGACTTGTTAACTTCAGATGCTGTATTGATTCAATATAACGAGACTTTACCTTTAACTGTCACCTGCGATTCCTCACCGTTTGGAGTAGGAGCCATTCTGAGCCATATCCTACCAAACAGTACTGAGGCACTTATTGCGTTCTTTTCAAGAACTTTATCTAAAACTGAGAGAAACTATAGCCAACTTGATGAAGAGGCTTTCACTATTGTGTCTGCAATTAATGACACGTTGGTCAGAGTTTCTAGCCGCATACGATTACTAACTACTACACCACCCGGGGAAAGCCATTCCCCATGCTGACGCTTTGAGCCATTCTCCATTACCAGAAGTCATAGCCGACCCAGCTCCAACCCTCGCTATGCTACAAATCGAAACTCTTCCTTCACCACCGCTGACTGCACAAGACATCGCCTCAGAAACAAGGAAGGATCCTTGTTTGGCACGGGTCCTCAGCTGGGTAGAAAGAGGTTGGCCTGACAACGAACCAAACGACACCTTCAAGCCGTTCAAAAACCGGTAGACAGAACTTTTCTCCCAAAAGGGATGCATCTTGTGGGGAGACAGAGTCGTCATCCCAGAGAGATTACAGCATAAAGTCCTAAAACTATTGCATGATGGCCATCCGGGCATCGTGCAAATGAAGGCACTAGCGAGGAGCTACGCTTTGTGGCCAGGTATAGATAAGCGAATAGAAACCTGGGTGGCCACTTGCAGCAAGTGTCAGGACACTCATTCATCTCCACCAAAAGCACCACCAACTGAATGGGAAGCACCCCGAGGTCCCTGGTCCCATATCCACATCAATTTTACGGGACCTACCAAGGGGCATACATTTCTTATAGCAGTGGATGCTTACTCCAACTGGCTGGAGGTCCTCAAAATGAAGAGCACCACCACAGAAGCCGTCGCTAAAAAACTAAATAGACTACTCACGGGTTGCCAGATGTCCTAGTTTCGGATAATGGCCTCCAATTCACCACTCTGGCATTCGAACAGTACCTGGCAGAGTGGGGGATATGCCATGCATTGACATCGCCAGTTCACCCTGCAGCCAATGGCAGGACTGAGCGAATGGTCCAATTCGTAAAGAAAACTTTACAAAAGATGGAGCAAGGGGACATCGATGACAAGGTGACCCAGATGCTTCTCCTCCAACATATTACCCCAAACAGCACCCCAAACAGAACCCCGGCCGAACTTCTGATGGGCCGGAGACTTCGCTCACATCTTGACTGCTTGCACCCTACCTACACACCAGAAAAGCCTGTGGGGTCCAGCAGCAGGTATCGCACCTTCAAGGTAGGCAACCCAGTCTTCGCAAAAAACTTTTCCGGTGACCCATTGTGGGTCCCCACTACCATAACTCAATTTACGGGTCCATGTTCCTACCATTTACAAACTGCTGATGGAAAAATGTGGAAGCGACATATCGATCAACTGCGCTCCAGGCTGGCACCTACCCCCGTCACAAACCCCGAACCTCAAACCTGGGGGGGAAGGGAAATCGAGGGGACCAGAGAAGAACTAGCATACGACCCAGTACGTGAAAACCAGCAATCAGCACAACCAACCCGGAGATATTCACCTTCTGAAGGAGAGCCGGGCCAGACGATCGCCTCACCAGAGAGCAGCACTGCGACAGCAGCAAATCCAAGGGATCCGGAGGACAGCCTTAACGGAAGCAGAGATGACAACCCCGAGTCACCCAATGGAGAGGGTGGAACATCTTTGCCAACAAGCACAGCCAGCAGCCCACCGAGACCAGAGTCAGGGCAAGGACTGGTGGAGCAACGCAGATCAGGTAGACAACCTGCCTACCTGTGAGAATACATCACCCCACCCTTCAGACAGAACCTAGGGGTGAGGGGTGTTACGAACTAAGCAAACGCGTTCGTCTAAAATCCTAATAGTTTTGTTTCCACAGCAGGCTCGTAATCTTGCACTTCTGATTGGCCCGCGAACAGCGGATTGTGATTGGCCGATTCTAGCTAATCTGATTGGCTGACAGCGGGTCGCCACTGATTGGCCACTACCAGCGCAGCAAACTCAAACCATTGGTTATTGTGACAGCAGCCAGCTCTATAAAAGGAGCTGCTGCTGCCCAGTAGCTCTGCTCTGTTCTGAAGTCACTAATAAAGAGTTGGAGTCACTATTCGATGTCTCGTCTCCGTTCCTTGCGCCCACGCTCCAGATTTAACAAGATTAAATATTCAAAATGGTCTCAATTTTATTCTAAATGTTTCCATATTCATTTAACACATGCCATTTGAACATTCCTAAGTATAGTGATGTTTTCTGTAATGTTCATAAATTCTAATGTGATGGGCTCCTTTAGATTTTCTATTGCCTTGTATATCCCTGCTGTATGTTGCAATTGAGTGAGTAAGTTGCCGGCAATGGAAAAGGTGAGGTTAAAAATATGATAAAAATGTGAAACAGTAATTACCCAATGTTAGAAGTATACCAGACGAGAGATTCCCTCAGGCAAATTTCTCTAGGAAAGTTGCACAACTAAACCTCTAAAGGCAAAAAGGTAATTTCCTTTAAAGCAGGGGTGTCCAACCTTGGCAACTTTAAGACTTGTGGACTTCAACTCCCAGAATTCCTCAGCCAGCTTTGCTGAGGAATTCTGGGAGTTGAAGTCCACAAGTCTTAAAGTTGCCAAGGTTGGACATCCCTGCTTTAAAGCAATGTTTTTCAAACTTGGCCACTTTTACATATGTGGACTTAAACTCCCAGACTTTCCCAGCCAGCATTGGAAAACCTGGCCACTTTGAAATATATCTTAAAGTGGCCAGGTTTGAAAAAAAAACAACCCACTGTTCTACAGTGTGAAGTTAAATAGACCTCCTGGGTATCAAAAACATCACTGGTCAATTCAATCAGTAAGTTGAACAATTTAGAAAAAAGTTTGGGATCACATTCTCTCTGAAGGAGCAGCCCTTTGCCATTTTGCAAACATTTTACTTCCAGCTCCATGGGGTTCAGTGGCTACAATCATTCTTGAATAAGATGTCCATAGAAGTAATTCATGAATTTATAACCCCACCAGTGAGACTATAAATCCATGTTGGATTGTTCTTGAAGATATTTTGGAGAATGCAGTTTGTACAAAATGCAATCATGAAGACCACAACTAGACAATATTTTTTAAAGACTGCAGAGGCTGTCTTGTTTTCATGCTGATTCCATCTGAAGGTGCATTTATATTTAATGCACAGATCCTTAAATGCAGGACTTAGGAGCTTTCTGTTTCGTCTAATTACTGAAGTCTTGTCTAATTACTTAAAGGAGTCTTCTTGCTGTATGGGATCTGGTCAAGAAGCCTTTCTGGTTTTAGAACCACTGAATAATTTGTAACAGGGCATGAAGTTGCTTTTACATAAACATTGGCATGGCTACTTCTCTGTATGACCAGATCCTAAACAAATCTTGACCACTTCCAAGTTTTTAATGCTATGGAGTTACCTAAAATACACAGGGAGATGAATAAAATCAACTCTCCTTCCTTTTTCTTTCCGCAAGCAAAAGTCTAACCAGCCTAATGGACCATCTGCTATCAGAATATGAGTCTCCTGGGAAAGAATCCCACATCTGAAAAAAATATTGTTATGAACTAATAAAGGCGTTCAATAAAGTTTTAACAAACCTTAAGGAAAAGCAGGGTTCTAATCCTGCACTTCTGATTGGCCGATAATAGCGATATCGGATTGGTCCTTTCTGGGGAATCTGATTGGCTGTTAACGGGCCAACTCTCATTGGTTCAAGGGTTTAACATTTCTATGTTTCTCATTGGCTAATAGGTCAGCAGCCTACCCTATAAAAGGGCTGCTGTTGCCTTAGGGTTTTGCTCTGTTCAGAATGATTAATAAAGAGTTGAAGTTCACTGTTCACTGCCTCGTCTCCGTGCGCAGAACATAACACTAGCGATGAGGATGGGATGTGGAGACATCAGAGCTGACTGAACACTACAGAGCACCAAACAGAGCATGTGGCTGAAGGCGCATCGACAACGGAAACCATGTCCGGCGGCGCCAAACCACCCGCTCCATTTGACCCGGCACAAGAAGACTGGGACTCGTACATAGACCGGTTCCAGATGTTTCTGGAGACCAACAACTTGAAGGATGCCACTACGAGAAAAAAGCGAGCAGTGTTCCTGACCCATTGCGGGCCTGCTATCTTTAAGATGGCCAAGGCACTAGCGAAACCGGCTGAGCTGAAAACCATGGACTGGGACGTCCTCGCGCCCCTTCTACGGGCCCACTATGCACCCTCCGTACCAACGCTTGTCCGAAGACATGAATTTTACCAGAGAGACCAGCGGAAAGGAGAGAGCGTTGCAGATTTCATCGCGGATCTCCAGAACCTGAGAGGCCTCTGTGGGTTCACAGACCTCAAAGAAGCTCTGAGAGACCAAATAGTTCTGGGATTAGATGACCAGACGATACAGAGCAAGATTATGGCAAAGGAGGACATCAACCTTGCTGATGTCATCAAAGACGCTATTGCAGCAGAAGCAACCAGGAAGTCAGCTGCCCGAATGCGCCGCACCAACGCATCGCTCCGTCAACTTGCCAGCGATACCTCACCTTGCCTAGAAAGGCACACAACAGCAACCCACCATGAGGACCTCAAATCCCCATCAGAAAGTGATGAGGAGGAGGTCAACCGGCTCCAGTCTGAACGAGACCAACACCACCAGCGGAATCAAAGACTACCGCACCAATGCGCGGGTTGTGGGGCAAACCACCTGTGATCAGACTGCAAATTCCTCAACACGCTCTGCCATTTCTGTGGGAAAAGAGGCCACATCGGGAAGGTCTGTAGAAGCAAGCAAGGATCCAGCCCACTTCAGAGGGGAAACAACGACCGCCAGACCACAGGGAATCGTCCTGTGAGTCGGGAACATTTGAACTACCAATGGAACAACCACTCTTACAGAAATAAAACACTGGCCACTTCAACGAGAAGAAAAGAGGCACACCAAACCATTACAATAGGTCACGCTTCATTGTTAGATGGAAAGAAGATTCGAGTGAAAGTCGCCATCGAAAACCAGCCTTGTGTGATGGAAGTTGACTCAGGATCGTCCCTCTCGATGGTTTCCTGGAAGACTCTTAAACAATTAATCCATGCCGTCTGGTGTCAAGACCTCAGAGCCCAAAGAATCATACTCAACGATTATCAGGGAAACCGAATTCCAGTCATTGGATCCAGCCAAGTCCAAGTATCATTCAAAAATCGTACTGCGTCATTACCACTGACCGTCGTCGACTGCGACCGGCCTAGCTTGTTAGGCCTTCAATGGTTCGCCCCATTCGGGATCGAGGTAGTCAGCATTCACCAAACCAGAAGCGACGACTGGGAGGAGGCCCTCGTTCAGGAATTCCAGGACGTCTTTGCAGACAAACTAGGCGAGTATAAGGGGACCCCGATATCATTTAACCTTAACCCTGAAGTAGCCCCCATTCGCCTTAAGCCTCGTTGGGTACCTTTTGCCCTTAAACCAAAGATTGACGAGCAGCTCAATAAATTAATAGCCCAGGGTGTTTTAGAACCAACTGACCACGCTCGTTGGGAAACCCCAATCGTAACACCCATTAAACCAGATGGATCGTTAAGGATTTGTGGGGACTACTGGGCTACCCTTAATCATGCTCTTCAACAGAACGCTTACCCGGTGCCGGTGGTACAACAACTTCTCCATTCCCTGGGGGGCGGAAAAGTCTTCGCTAAATTGGAATTAGCACAGGCCTACCAACAACTGCCTGTAGATAAAAAAACCGCAGAGGCACAGACGATCGTTACGCACCGAGGCGTTTTTAAATGCAACCGACTCCAATTCGGAGTGAGCGTAGCCCCAGGGATTTTTCAAAGTCTGATGGAGAGACTCTTACAAGGGATCAAAGGGGTCGTGCCATACTTTGATGACGTTTTTATTGCAGCCCCGAATAGAGAAGTACTAGAAAAGCGTCTTAAAATGGTTCTCAAGAAATTTAAAGACTCTGGCCTAAAGGTTAAAAAAAATAAATATCAACTGTGTACAGATAGAGGAGAGTTCCTGGGGTACCTAATCGATAAACAAGTCATTCACCCAACTAATTGCAAACTAAAAGCAATCAAAAACGCCCCAAGACCCAGAAATAAGACCGACCTCCAAGCTTTCCTGGGGCTCATTAACTTTTACAACATCTTCTTGCCCCAGAAAGCGACCGTAGCTGAGCCCCTGTATAGACTTCTCGACAAAAAAGCAACCTGGGTCTGGGGACACCGAGAGGAGCACGCATTCCAACAAGTGAAAAACTTACTAACCTCAGATGCTGTTTTAATGCAGTAGAACGAGACTTTGCCTTTAACAATTACATGTGAAGCGTCACCGTTTGGAGTAGGAGCCATTTTGAGTCATGTGTTACCAAATGGTAGTGAGGCCCCTGTTGCCTATTTTTCAAGGACCCTATCAAAGGCTGAACGTAACTATAGCCAAATCGACAGAGTGGCTCTTGCTGTTGTATCTGCTGTGAAACGGTTTCATGAATATGTGTATGGATGAGTTTTTACTATTGTTACTGATCACAAACCTTTGCTAGGGATTATAGCGGGAGACAAGCCAACCCCCTATATATTGTCACCTAGAATGACTCGCTGGTCGGAGTTCTTAGCTGCGTACAACTATAAATTACAACGCCTCCCGCGGAAAGCCATTCCCCATGCTGATGCATTGAGCTGTGCCCCACTTCCGGAAACCGTCGACGACCCAGCTCCAACCCTTATGCCACTCCAGATTGAAACGCTACATTCACCGCCGCTAACAGCCAGAGACATTGCGATCGAAACAAAACAAAATCCTGTCCTGGCGGGAGTTCTTAGCTGGGTCAAACGAGGATGGCCAGTAGAACAAACCCCTGACGACTTCACCCCTTTCAGAAACTGGCAAACAGAACTTTTTTCGCAAAAAGGCTGCCTCCTATGAGGAGATAGAGTAGTCGTCCCAGAGCGGTTACAACGAGCAGTATTGAAAACATTGCATGACAGTCACCCCGGCATCGTGCGTATGAAAGCGCTCGCACAAAGCTACGCGTGGTGACCGGGCATCGACAAGCAAATCGAAGCCTGGGTAAAGACTTGTCTAAAGTGCTAAGAAGTCAGCAGTGCCCCACCTAGAGCAACTCCAACAGAGTGGGAAACCCCCCAGGGGCCGTGGTCCCGCATCCACGTTGACTTTGCGGGACCTACTAAAGGACCTACATTCCTCCTAACAGTGGATGCCTATTCCAACTGGCTCGAGATCCACGAAATGAAGAATACTACAACCGAGTCCGTCATCCGAAAATTTAATAGGTTATTCGCAACGCATGGGCTGCCAGACGTTCTGTTCTATGACAACGGACCCCAGTTCACTGCCCTGGCATTTGAACAATACTTAGTGGACTGGGGTATCCACCATGCGCTAACTTCGCCGGCGCACCCTGCGGCTAATGGCAGGGCCGAGCGCATGGTCCAATTTGTTAAAAAAGCTCTCCACAAAGTGGACTATGGGGACATTGACAAGAAACAAAACAGAATACTCCTACTCCAACACATCACTCCGCACAGCGTCACCAACAAGACCCCAGCTGAACTATTGATGGGACGCAAGCTCCATTCTCACCTCAACCGGCTCCACCCGTCCTACAAGCCAGAGAAACCCTGTGGATCTAGCGGAAAATGCCATGAGTTCAAGGTAGGCAACTTAGTTTTCGCTAAAAACCTCTCCGGCGAACCATTATGGGTTAAAGCAACCGTAATTCAAACCACCGGGCCCAGATCGTACCGTGTGCAAACCTGGGATGGAAAAATATGGAAACGCCATATAGATCAGCTTTGCTCTAGGCTACAACCCAGTTCCCGCGACTCCTGTGACTCCCAAACTCTGGGGGGAGGGGATGTCAAAGAAACTGAATTCGAGATGGTGGAACGCAGAATCGAAGGAAGTCAGCAATCGGGCGCGATAAATGAAGAAAATCAGGGAGGGGATCGGCCTCGCCACAGAGGAATACCTCAACGGAGGCAAGCCCGCAAAGATCGGAGGACAACAATGACAGAATTAGCAGCACCGAGTCGTCCAGTGAGGATGCAGAACCACCTGTACCAGATATACCCAAAAACGTCCTGCCGAAACCGGACTACAGACAGGGACCGGTGGGACAGCGCAAATCTAATAGACAGTTAAAACAACCTGCATATCTTAGGGATTACATCACCGCACCCCTCTAATGGAACCCGGGGGGAAGGGGTGTTATGAACTAACAAAGGCGTTCAATAAAGTTTTAACAAACCTTAAGGAAAAACAGGGTTCTAATCCTGCACTTCTGATTGGCCAATAATAGCGATATCGGATTGGTCCTTTCTGGGGAATCTGATTGGCTGTTAACGGGCCAACTCTCATTGGTTCAAGGGTTTAACACTTCTATGTTTCTCATTAGCTAATAGGTCAGCAGCCTACCCTATAAAAGGGCTGCTGCTGCCCTAGGGTTTTGCTCTGTTCAGAATGATAAATAAAGAGTTGAAGTTCACTGTTCACTGCCTCGTCTCTGTTCCTTGCACCCATGCGCAGAACATAACAAATATCATACCAGGTTTGGTTTCTACTATGTTTCTGTCAAACTCTTTATCCACAAAATAATGTGGACAACAATTTGACCTATAATAATAACAACATAAAACATTCTTTCAAGTAACCAGGGTCTAGAATAGATAATTTACTCAACATGTTTCTTAAGAAAAACAACTGTCTGCTCTGTATTTTTCCACAAAATGTTTAATTCAGTCTACAGCTTTGCTGTTTTCTATTTTTTTGTTGTTGTTGCATTTTTCCCTGTGGGCTTCTAATTCCATTAACTGCCTTTTACAGTACTCAAAGCTACAGACAGCGTTTTAAATATATAGCATAACTGGTGGGGGCCTCTTGGGCAATTATGTGACCTGAGGAATAGTCCTCATTTTTCAAGACAGTACAACAGTAGGCTTGGTCTGGTCTTCAGCCCAGTTTTCATGTTCTTTTGCAGTTATTATTTTGTATGGCTCCTTTGAAAAAATACCAATAATTCCATATTTCCCTTGTTTGGATATTACTACGGACTTGTTCTATTATTACCCATAACAGGAGCCAAATTTACAACTGAGGGAATTCAGACTAGTTTCTAAAATTCTGAGCCCCCCCCACTCACACATACCGGTAGCTACTACTTTTGTACCCATTGTTCATATGCAGCTGCTACTGCCACTAGATTGAACCTGAAAAGCAGTGGTGGGATTCAAATTGTTTTACCACTGGTTTGGTGGGTGTGGGGTGGTGGGCATGCTTTGTGTCAAGTATTGAGCATGGGTCGGAAGAATTGGAGACAGCCTCTGAACAGTGAACTTCAGCTCTTTATTTACATAGTGACTTCGCAATTTAACAACAGTGAACCAGCCTTATATAGGCAACCTTTTTAAATGTTAACCAATAGCGAGCTAGGAACGCTAGCTCTTTCAACCAATAACAACACTTCGTTAAGGGCCAATCGGATTCCTTGAAACTAGCCAATCCGGTTTGGCCGCTTGATAGCCAATCAGAAGTGCAGGGCCAGAACCCTGCACTTTACCTCAAGCTCACATTTTATTGTATACACAACACTTTGCCTAACACCAGAGCTCAGCTTTCCCCATACCAGCTGAGACCTGCAGTGCCAATTAGCTGAGAGGATAAAGAAGAGAAAAGTGCAGAGGCAGGTAGGAAGGCGATCCTGCTGGGATTTTGTTCCTCCTCTCAGCTGATTGTCGGCTTTTTTTTTTAACTACTGGTTCAGTTGAACCAGTCCACCACTGCTGCAAAGAGAATGACTCTTGTTCTGTATGAATTTTTTAAATGGAAAACTTTGGTTTTATCCATGCCACCATAATTTGTCACTCTAAGCTTGTACAAGAAAACATGCCCAGAGATATAGTCTGAGTAGTTGGACAGAAGTGTCCCATCACCTTTAATAAAAGAGCTCTTTTCTTTTCTTCTTTCTTTCCTTTTTTTCTTTTCTTTTCTCTTCCCCCCCCCCTCCCCGCATGATTAAAATTCTCCTTGGATCGATCTTATTGTGACGGCCTCCAAGTAGTGTCTACAAGAACAATACAGCATAGCTTGCTATTGTCTTTTTTTCAGGATGATGGTTTTCAACTTCCCAGTCTAGTCAACAGAGAGACAATTTGGTGTAGTGGTTAAGGCATCATGTTAAAACCAGGGGACTATTGAGTTCTAGTTCTATCTTAGGCACAAAAGCTAGCTAGATTACTTCAAACCAGTTAATTTTTCTCAGACCTAGGAAGGCAACACTGGCAAACCTCTGTAAAACCTTGTCAGGAAAACAGCAGTCCAGTCAGTTGCCAGGAGTGGGGGAAAAAATTACTCAAAGGGCCTCCCTTCCACAATCTAGTCAATAGCCCTGGTATTCCCAGATGGTCACCCTTTCAATGCTAATCAAGTCTGACTTTGTTTCACTTCCAGAATCATCCAAGCCCAACAGGTTGTCATCTACTATTGCTTGTTCTTCATTGATCCAACTCTCAGATCAAAATGTCTTAAAATCAGAAGGCAGAAATACTATAGAAAATGCCTATTATTTCCTGGTCCCTGCTAACCTGGTAGGCTTCAGTATATTGGGATGTTCAATCTCAGAAATCCCTAACTATAGGCATTCCAAAATTTTAGTTTAACTGCAATCAATTGTCACTAGGATGGATAGGTTGTTCCACACCATGTGTAAATAAAATGTCCTTGTGCTATCATTTCACATGCAATGAAATGTGTATCTGATTAATTTAATTACAGGATTTTCAAGGGTAACCTGGACACACTGCAAAGGTTACTGAAGGAATTCAATGCATAACAGGCTTGGGAATAGTAATTATGGAAATTTTGGTTGAAATTTATACAGAAATAGTGCTAACCGGATGAGAATAAGCCAGTCATTAGCATTTACCTCATCCTACTTCTCAGGAATAAAATGAAGAGAAACTTCCATGACACCCTCTGAGTTCCCAGAGAAATAATGAGATATAAATCTAATATTTTATAAGTTGCTATTTACTATATCAGTGGAGTTTTTGATCAAGCATGTTCAGATGTTTTCTATGCCTAGGTACAAAATATTTTAAAGTGTTATGGAAAGGATGCAAAAATACATGAAACAATTATGCTCAAAAGCTCAGATATAGCTTCATATTTTAGTATATTCTGGATTTAAATTACAAAAGGCTAGGGAAAAATTTTGTAACATAATCTAACTGAATAATGGAAATAAATATCCTTGGAGTATTGTATAGGTTCACATTTTTAGATGATTTCAAGAAAAGTTAACACAGGATGACTTTGGAAGTGTTGAATAGAAATATTAGGGATGATAAAAGTATAAAAGGAATGAAAATTAAAAAGGAAGAATTCAAACTACAAGCTTTTGCTGATGACTTAGCTTTTATTCTGGAAGACCCGCTAGAAACAGCTCCAAAGTTATTGGAAAAGATAGAGACATATGGTGAGATGGCTGGTTTGAAAATAAATAAAGATAAAACAAAGATTTTGACAAAGAACATGTTACTGAGACAAAGAGAAGAACTGGCAGACCTTTTGAAAATCCAAGTTACAAATAAGGTTAAGTATCTGGGGATATATTTGACAGCAAGATGTAGCACATTAAAAGAGAATAATTATATTAAACTCAAACAACAGATAGCTACAGACCTGAAGAAATGGGAAAACTTGCAATTGTCATTAATAGGGAGAATTTCAACAATTAAGATGAATATTTTACCCAGAATTCTATTTCTGTTTCAAACAATACCAATTAGGCTTGGAAAAGACTATTTTGAAGATTTAAATAAAATCATGTTGAAGTTGATATGGCAAGGTAAAAAAGCGAGAATAAAGATAAAGCTTTTGCAAGACGCTAGAATTAGAGGTTTTGGCCTGCCTAATTGGGAATTGTATTATCAAGCTGCAAGTTTGATGT
>BHEV01013305.1:0-21912 GCA_004319985.1 Emydocephalus ijimae
CTGGATGTACATATGAGAGTTGATGTTTTAATGTTTTGTTTGTTTGTAGAAAATTAATAAAATTCTTTAAAAAAAAAAATAGAGATAAAGCAGAATTAATTTTGTGTTTGACTCACTTTGCCCCCTTCTGCAACACTCACTTGCCAGCTGAAAAATCACTTGACTTTAGTATTTCATTATCCCTGATCATCTTGGCTTGCCCAATTTATGAGAGCTTAACAAAACCTTTCATTTCTTACTGGTATTGATCCCAAGAGTGTGAGGGTAGAAAAAAACATAAATTACTTTTTCCAGAATATTTATTTCTTAAAATATTGACTTAGTAAGGTCAATGCTGGTCCATCTGGACTTTCTTCTTTATTTCAAACTTTTCCAAACAGCAGTATTTTTCAACAGGTTGGGGAAGGTTCATTTACTCATTGGCAGCAACCTGATTGCCTAAAGTAAATTCAACTGAATTTGAAACATAGTCTTTGAAAAGAGATCCAGGAAGGCAACTACAAAATAAACTAGTACATTACAAGTTTATATTGGTTGGGGAATATAATATAACAAATAATATGATTTCTTAGAATCAAAAAACTTGGTGGCTATTACCAAGAATACTGAACTTCATATTTTTTTCTGTGTTTGAATTATTCATACTTCTTTCCATTCCGTTCATGAACAAAATGGAAATTTATGTGACTTCTAAGCCTAAAACATATTTTTTTTTCTTTCTGATCTAGAAATAATGGAGAGGATATGTGTGGACTGTGATCAGGATGTTCTGTACATCACTACATCAAGAACAAAGTGGGTGAAGTTTCTGATTACCATACACCAAAATCTGCGCTAATATGTTTATTGTGTTCACTGCTGGATCCATTTGAAGTCCAGTAGATATTTTTAAGCGTTGCTGAAAGTTTTTTTTAAAGGATTTTTATTTCAGTGATCTCAGTCGCAACATCCTTAGATGGTACATCAATAATCCCTATGTCAAAATCCTAATTCTATTTCATTGACTTGGTTTTTAGAAGCTTAATTAATGGAAGTCCCAAGAGTTTGCTATCAGTGTGCTGAAGAACTGTTTTTCCAGCATTCACTCATCTATTTGCTGTTTATAAAAGATTTGACATCTGCTATTATACTGAAATTACATACTTCATTTGGGAGTCATTGAACTATTTTTCTCCTTTCATTGCCTGCTATGGTTCTGATTCATTGCCTTGTTTGCTTCCGCAGCACAAAGCAAGAGGGAGATTTTTGCTAATCAAAAAGAAAGCACCTGATGAAGCAAGGCAGATGAGTGGCAATTCTTGAGGTGACATGTATAATTCATATAATTTCATCTTGGGTCCTTGAGTGCTAGCAACACTGGACTAAATAAGAGTTTTCAGACGATGTGCATACAAACATTCTGTACCACAGAGACAGTTGAAATTAAACATTTTGAAAGACTCATATATCTGTGGTATCTTTGACAATTTTACAATTTCCATTGGCACTATGAATTTTAGTTATTAGGGTGTTGTATTTTTGCCTCTAAATTTATTTTGTACCATTTATTTCCCTAAATATATAAATGGATACATATAAAAATGACATAGAGGACATCCACTCAATCCAGCCAAAAAGCAGAGATGTTTTCTGGAGGATACCAGCTTAGATAGTATGCACAAAATTAGCCATAACAAACATTTCTAAGAAGAATGGTCTCAAAACAGGAAATAGTTTTCACAACAAAAAATGGTCAAGTAAACTGCTTGGGCAAAAATAAGCTTGTAAATATGTGGCAAATAACTGATATCTCTATAGTTTGGATCTTGAGTTTCCACAATGTGCCATTTTTCATGGCACGTGAACTCTTAGGACAGGATGGTCAGTAGGAGGTATAAAACTAATTGTTGAGCTATAACTCCCAGCAACCCTAGCCAGCAATAAGTATTGTTGGTAAATATAGTTATGTAATATAGAAGTCTCCACAATTTGCTCTGATTTAGAAGATGGTGCTTTCCCAATGCAGATTGTTGAATGTCTTTTGCACATAATAAACAAATGCGAATATTCCTGGTTTTGAATCAGAAAATTTGAGGCTAGATAGTTCAATTGCTTAGTAAATCTAACTATTTCTAGAATGTCATATTCTGAATGGCCATTTTCCTTTTTTCAACAAAGAAAAAAGGATGGATTTTTTTGAAGGTTCAAAGCTATTTTACCTACTAAAGTGTATGTGTTATAAAGGAAGGGGAAATGATGTGTATCTGCATTCTGCCACATAAGGAATAACTCAATTGAGAGAATCCTTCCTAAAATACAGCATATACCATCTTTCTTAAACTAGGTTTGTTCCATTATTCATCACATTCATTCAACTGACTGGCAGCTTAAAATCTAAATTTTAATTGAATTCCCATTAAATTCATCTGAAAGAAAAGAAACAGCTCTGCTTATTTCTACAGTACTGAATATACCATCTTCATATTCATAATATAGTCTTCGAAATATATACACATGGTAACAATGAATTATATTACCATGAAATTAAGCATATAAAATTTAATTATGGCTGTGTGTTCAACAGGTGAAGAAATTAAATTATTGAAAGTTCTTTGGTTTTCCAAAATGGAACTTTTTCTTTTCTCCTGTAATCATTGAGGAATACATTTTACCACCTTCCCTTCCTCATTTCATTTTTTCTTTGTCACTACACTTCCCTGTCTAATCCTTTATTTAATCATTCTTTTAAGCCAGTTTTCAGTTATGGAAGTTTAGTTTTCTTATTAAGTTATTTTTCATTCTCTCTCTTTGTATCTTCGTCCCAGCAGGTACAATCACCATAGAAAACAGCAATTGTTTTGATTTATTGAATCCCAATTTGAATATAGTTGTCCTTTCAGTACATTTTCAGTTTCAGCTCAACTAATTAGAAGAACATGTTCATGGCCAACACAATTTTTCAGCTAATGTTAGGAGAGAAGTTTCTTGAAGTAATACTCAAAAAAGTATCAAAAGTTGTCTTGTAGCCCCTTGATTCCAGAAAAATATCCAAGTGTGGAAAACAATAAGGAGAAAAATACCAAACGTAATAACAGAATTGGAAGGGACCTTGGAGGTCTTCTCAACCAGGAGACCTTACCTCATTTCAGGCAAAGGGCTGTCCAGTCTCTTTTTAAAAGCCTCCAGTGATGGATCACCCACAATTTCTAAAGGAAAGCTGTTTCACTGGTTTATTGTTCTCACTGTCAGAACAGTGAAACAAAACAAACAAAATAGCTTACCTTTACATGCTACAACAGACAATTTACTTCATGAAGTCCTCATTGTCTCCTACTTTATACCTAAAAGCATTAATCTATAACCAGCAATCTTGTAATAAACTAATTATACAATCTAAAAGACAATTTCAGGGGCGTTTAGCTGTTCTTGGGCTACTCTGAATCATGACAGTTCATGTCCTGATTGGCTGTTACTGCTTTCACCACTCATATTTTGATCTTCTCTCCCTCATTGGGACATAATTTTTCTTGTCCACCCTGGCATACTGTATTACTTCCATATGGGCTTCATTCAAATGAACCTATGCACTTAGCCTGAGTATTGTTCATACATTTATTTGGACTCAATATGTATCGTATTTAAGAAATAGTTTATTTGCTGGGCAAGCCATTAAAGATGTTATATTCTGACCCTCTGTGATTCAACTAGCCCTTGGTTTCCTTATGGCTTCCTTATGAGGAAGTAATGAATTCTTACAATGTTGCCTAGATTGCCTTCTAAAAAATGCATGTGCTTTCTTAATATATAATCAGGTTTACCAAGTAGAATCCAATGCTTAGTCTGGGTCAATACATTTTAGTGCATCTATGCCCACTTCTGAGCAGGGTAATTTTATATTAGAGCAGGACTTTGGAATCCCCCTCAACATTGTTAATAAAAAGGGGCAATGCCCAATAATCCTAGCTTTGTTCATTCAATGTAGTGCATCTATGGTTAAGGAAAGGGCTCTTGTAAGACTATCAGACACAGAATCTAAAATGATTGGATCATATTATTACTCCTTTAAGAAGAAGATGAGTTAAAGGGAACAGATAAAATAAGATCATACAGAAAATACAATCTTGAAGGCATCCAAGAGTGAATAATTACAGTGTTGGGGAATATTAATGTCTGGCACTGCATGCATGCTTAGAGTAGACATCATGAATACTTTGCAGGAATATACCACCCTCTCACAATGACAAGTTCCCTAAATTCCCTTCTCAATTGAAAGAAGAGCTAAAAGCACTTTTTTCTCCATTCAACTGAAGAAGAACTATTAGGAGAAAAAAGAGGAAAATTTTTCTGCCTGCCATTATCCTAGACTAAGTTTATTATAAAAGCAATCAATCATTTTAAAGATAATATCTATGCTTTAAGATCACATCTGCCATATGCTTTCATACAGTTAGGTTTCCTCTGTAATTTATTTGTTCTTTCCAAACACAGCATGCATGAGGAATTTATTAATAGCCCTTTAAGCAGATGAAAATATGTGGACTAAATGCTTCATCTAACAGCATTTTTCTATCAGGAATGCACAGTGAATAGCACTACTTTTGCTGCAGCTGTGAGCAAAATGTTAAGCAATTTACATTAATCACAGCTCTGAAGAAAAAAAAATTTTCTTTCATGTGTGCTTGATTCTTAACGATATGCAGGTCGTAGTTTCAATTGTTCCTGAAAAGAATGCTGTACTTACCTTGGGGGGAGGGGAAACTATGCAGCTTCAAACCTTGCCTGTCTAGCATCCTATATTCATTAACTTTATAATCAGTTCAACCTCATATATACAGAAAATTAAAGTTGCACAGTTCTGTGATGACTTGCAGTACATTTTTAATACAAGACCTCTCCTCCTGCTAAGTCATCAAATTCAGAAGCAACTGAAATGCTATATTTGAAATAAGATATTATCTGGAATAATATAAAGATGGCCTTAGGGTATAAAATGAAGCAGAGACAGATTACCAGGATTCTGCCAAGAAAATTCAATGTCTACAGAAAATATATCCTTTTAACAAATTAAAAGATGACTGAACGCACAGACTTCATTGACATTTCAAATTTTGACTATATGCTCCACAAGCAGACTGAGATGTTCTATGCATTCATTAGCAGAGTTGTTATTGATGGGGCTCATTGTACTGGTTAATGACCACAATAAATACTTTCATTTCCACTTCACTGAGGCTTATTTATATGCAGATCAGTGTTGACATAAATTGTGGATGAAACTACAATCTTAAAGTATTCAGAAGTAGTGAAATGATATGTGTGATGTCAAGCCTAAATGGAAAATGGTATATAGGTAGTCCTCACCTATACCTCACCACAACTGAGCCCAAATTTTCTCTTGCTAAGCGAGTTTTGCCCCATTTTGCAACCTTTCTTGCCACAGTAAAACACTGCAACTCAGATCATGAATGTCTTTTTGCATGCTAAAAAAGCAAATAATAATCAGATACAATCTGATCCACATTCCAAGTGATGATCTGGTGAAAATCAGAGATAGATTTCATGGATTTTATTTGACAAATATAGTGCCAAAAGAACTGAGAACTTCCAGACGTGTACAATTCTGTTACTGTAACATTACATAAAGGTAGTATTAATACTCATGGCTGGTGTTTCTTGTCAAAGGGCTGATATCATCTTTCTTACTTTTATTCTCCCCAGAATTGGAAGGGTCCCTTCTGAGATGCTTTCTCCACACACACACCTCACACTCCTCCTTCTAGTTCAGATTTTATTAGATCATTGTCTAGAACAGGGGTCTCCAACCATGGCAACTTTAAGCCTGGTAGACTTCAACTCCCACCAGTTGAAGTCCACCAGGCTTAAAGTTGCCAAGGTTGGAGAGTTTCCCAGACTTATTCCCTCATGTGCCATTACTGTAATTCCATTAAAGTCAGTTCACTTTGAGGGCTGACTTCAAAATGTTGTTCAAGATGTTTACACACAAACAAGTCTATTGAGATTTAGGGAACCAATGCATAGCTCTACACAAAATCAATATGTGCATATTACCATAACCAGACATATAGCATTCAGGTGTCACCAACTACTGTGACATACTTTCTTTCTATTATTCTTACAATTAGTACAGTGGAAAATAGTACAGTCATTGATTAGATAACATATATTCATATTAAGGAAAAATACATTTGTGAGTTCAAAAATCATTATAATATATAATTTCTATTGTATCATTGAATAAGTATATCAGGCTCTTCAGAATTAATATTTTCACTACATTTCTAAGATGTTTCTTTAAGAACTTCATATCTCGTGGTCAGAAATAGTCCATATATATATAAAGTTTTTCAGTTTATATGGAATGTGTATGTGGTGGGATTCAAACATTTTTACTACTGATTCTGTGGGCCTGGCTAGGTGGGCGTGGCCAAGTGGTCATGTGACTAGTTTGTTGTGGCTATGTGGTCATGTGATGGGGGGATTAAAAGTCTTTGTTTCTTTGTTTCTTTTACAGCATTACGCCACACTTTTGACCAAGTGGGCCTCAGGGAAGCCATCTGGGCACTGAAAAAAGAAGCATTATGAAGCCTTCCAAGGTAATTACAACAGCAAGAGGGGGGATCAGTTGTACCGCATGATTTAGATGAGCTAGAAAGCAAGAAATCTGATGATTTCCTGCTTTCTAGCTAATCTAAATTGTGTGCGCACAGCTGATTGTTGGAAATACTGGTTCAGCTGAACTGGTAGCTTTTTTTTACTACTAGTTTACCCAAACTGGTAGCATTGTTTACTACCAGTTCAGGTGAACTGTGCCAAACCAGCAGCATTTCACCTCTGACAGATAGTTTCAGTCTATGCTCCCTTCAAAATCCAAGAAAGAAATACTCAGACTCCATGGCTTCGAGCAAAGTTATCCTTTTACTGGAAAATAAAGTGGAAGCTACAGATTTAATTCCGAATCTGAAAAATTGGCGCGCAGATCACATATACAAAGGAATGGAAATACTTCCACCCCCCCAAAGTCCAAATGACTCTTCCAATTAAAAGTTCTGAATACGATCGTGTGGCCATCTCCAGGTGGTGATGAGGCTTCTGTCCATTGACCTTGACATATTTTGATAAAAGTTCGCAGTTGCGCAAAGGGGATAGAAGCTAGCCAAGAAATGGAAAGTTAAAGACAGGAATCCCCCTCCCCTTCTTACCCACAGCAAAGGAATGCAAAACACCTCCAGCTTTCTTCCCCTCCAAGTTCCCCCCTCCCTCCGTTGCTAATGACAGCCGAAAGAAATAGTATGGCATAGCAGCAGAGAAGATGCAATAGTTAAGATGTAGAATATATATATTGTGGAAGATATCTTGAGGCTGACATTTGGACCCCCTAGAAGAAGGACATTAGTCCCTGTAAGAGAAAATAGCGTAAACATATGTTAACATCTGCATACACTTCTATGGTTTTTCAGGGTATTTGGCAAAAAAGTTCTTGAGCAGTTCAGGAGCCCTAATGTCTTTCTCATTTACCCATTCAGCATAGGATGGAGGAAAATGTTTCCAAGCTACAAGATATTGGATACCACTCCTCCATTTCCTAGAATCTAAAATTTCTTTAATCTCAAAATGTTGTTCACCCTCAATCAACAATGGTATGGGGGGATCAGTCTGGGTCGGTCTCAATGTACAGGTATGTTCGGGTTTTAGCAAGCTGACGTGGAATACGATGAAGAGTCTTTGGTAAAGTCAACTGAACAGTCACAGGATTTACAATCTGCTCAATAGGGAAAGGGCCCACATACTTAGGACCCAACTTCTTCGATTTCTGGGTAGTCTGCAAATATTTAGTCGAAAGGAACACTTTTTCGCCCACTTGATAAGACTTCTGTGAGGCTCTCTTTCTGTCAGCAAACTTCTTATGAGACTGGTGTGCCTCGTCCAAAGCTTTATGAGTGACCGGCCAATAAAGTTGAAGTTGAGATATCCAGTCACCCAACGATTGGACATTGGGTTTTTCACGAGGAAGCTCAGGTATGGGCACAAAATCTTGCCCTGTTGCCACTTTGAAAGGAGTAAACCCCGTACTGCTGTGGACAGAGTTATTATATGCCACCTCCGCAAAAGGCAGCAGATCCGCCCAGTTGTCCTGCTGATAGTTTATGTAACACCTGAGATATTGCTCTAGCACCCCATTAGTTCTCTCGCAGGCCCTATTAGTTTGGGGGTGGTGGGAGGAACTTAAGCTCTGGGTGGAGCCTATTAACTTCAACAATTCCCTCCAAAAGTTCAAGGTAAATTGGACCCCTCGGTCACAAACTACAGGAACACCGTGCAACTTGTAGACATGTATAATGAACATTCTGGCCAATGACTTCACCAAGGGAATCTTGGAGCAAGGTATGAAGTGGGCTTGTTTGGAGAACAAATCGGTCACCACCCAGATGACTGTGTGCCCAGTGCTCTCGGGTAGGTCTACTATAAAGTCCATGGAAATTTCCCTCCAAGGAGCAATTGGCCTAGCCACATCTTGCAACAGACCTGGTGGTTTACCAGGAGCTCTTTTTGCTGAAGCACAAACTGGACAGCTTGCTACATGTCTCAATGTCCTTTTTCAATGAAGACCACCAGAACTGCCATTTCACCAAATGTAGGGTCTTCACAAACACAAAATGACCAGCTACCTTGGAGTCATGAGTTTGCTGTAACACTTGGCTTCTCAGGGTTTGGGGTAAGTACAATTTTGCACCTATCCAGGCTAGACCATCTCGAACGGTGCAGTTATTCGCATTTGCCAGGAACCACTCATCTGTTTTCAAAGCCTCCTTAAATCGTTCCATCAGGTCAGTGGACAGATCCCTCTCCTGTTTCCTCGTTTGTGCTCTGGTAACTACTTGGGCAGCCAGCTGTGTAGTTGACACGATTGGCCTTGTCACTTCTTTACGAATACTGTTTTATTGAGGCATTCTAGACATAGCATCTGCCATAAAAATTTTTCCTCCTGGGATATACTTCAGAGAGAAATTGAATCGCTTGAAAAACTGAGCCTAACTTGCTTAGGGGATAACTTCCAAGGAGTTTTTAAGGCTTCCAGATTCTTATGGTCAGTCCATACCTCAAATGGGTGCTTCGCTCCTTCCAGAAAATGCCTCCAAGTTAGTAGGGCCCAACGGACTGCAAAAGCTTCCTTCTCCCAAACAGCCCATCTCCTTTCAGTGTCAGTGTCAATTTATGGGAGGTATAGGTGCATGGTTGTAATGTCCCCTTCTCATTTAATTGAAGTAAGACCGCCCCCACCGCCGCATCACTTGCATCAGCTTGGATCACGAAAGGGGCATCTATGTCTGGGTGTTTCAGTCCTGGTTCTGCAGCAAATAGTCTTTTAAGCTTTTCGAAGGTGGCTTGGCACTCCATGCACCAATTCAATGGTTGGCTGGGCTTTGGTTTCGTTCCCCCTTTGTCTTTAGGAGGTTGGTGATGGGCATGGCTATTTTAGCAAAAGACGGGATGAATTGTCGGTAAAAGTTAGCAAATCCAAGGTAGTCAATTTTTTCTTGATGGAACTCACATTTGGATAGTTTGGTGTACAATTTGGTGGCCCACAGTTTGTGCAGCACAGAGCGTACCAGTTTCACATGTTCATCTCTAGTCTCCGTGTAGATAAGAATATCATCAAGGTAGACCAGAACCCCCTGGCATAAATGTTCGTGGAGCACTTGATTGATCATTTGCATGAAAACGGCTGGTGTCTCCTGTAGGCCGAAAGGGAGAACATTGAACTGGAAACAACCCATTGGGCATTTGAACGCAGTCTTCCACTCGTCTCCATCTTTAATTTGGATTCGGTAGTACCTCTCCCTCAAGTCCAACTTTGTGAAAATCTTCCCTTTGGCCAGGTGGGCCAACATGTCCTTCATCAGAGGGAGGGGGTACACGTTCTCCACGGACACTGCGTTTAGGTTTCTATAGTCAACCACCAAGCGTTTGGAGCCATCTTTCTTCTCACGGAACAGCACAGGGGCCGCCACTCGAGGTCTGGCGGGTTTGATGAAACCACATTTCAAGTTCTTGTTGATGAACGCTCTCAGTTCCTCCAGCTCCTGTGGTGTCATCGAATCATTTGGTTTCGGGAGCATCACCCCCGGTAGAAATTCAATACTACAATCGGTTGACCGATGAGGAAGGAGCTCATCGGAGGCCTCTTCGCTAAACACCTCTCTTAAGTCCCAATACTCCTTCAGGATTTTCTCTCCCCCCCCTCCACGTGTTCGGCACCTGCGGAAGCTGTCTGAGCCAGGCTCTGGACCTTCGGATGGGATTTCTCTTAACCTTCTGGGTAGGGTTGCTCCTCCCCTTCCGGTGGCCGATCAGTGCGGATACGTATCCACCCCTCTCTCCAGTTCACATGGGGATTCCACTTCCGAAGCCAGGGCAATCCCAATATTAGAGGCTGTTCCATCCCAGGGGCCACAATAAAACACAGGGTCTTGCAGTGGGTTCCCATGGTCATCTCTAGGGGCTCCATTATAAAATGTGCGGGGCAACCTCCCGCCTCAGCTCCATCCAGTTGGCAGAAGGATATGGGCGTTCTTAAAGTTCTCAGTCCGATGCCCATACCCTTGACTACCTTCATGTTAATTACGCACCTCATGCACCCCAAGTCCAATAAGGACAACATCTCCCCCTCAGTCCCTGAGGTGGGCACCCTTAACTTTATTGGGATGGTCATGGGCCCTTAGTTAAGACTTACTGGGACGTCATCTTCCGAGTCAGTCTCGCTCTCATCGAGGGGAGTCGGAGGTCCCAGCTCCTCTCCTGCTGGAGGGGCAACCTCTACAACCTCCCTTATCTTTAGCCCAGTTTTGCGAGGCTTGGTTGGGGGGTTTTCGGGCTTCCTCCATGGGCCCCGCACTCCCTTTGGATCCAGCTTGGTCCGGCAATCCGCCATCTGGTGGCCCTCCTTCCCACAACAAAAACAGGCTGTGGATTTGGCTCTTGCCATCGTCCCTCCCTTTCGGGGGTTGGAGGTCTCTCGGAGACGTGGGGGGAGCGGTTTGTTCCAGATGGGGCCCCCTCTGTGTCTGCTTCGGGTCAGATCTATGTCCACTTCTTCCGCTAGCAAGTACCATGACTGCAAATCATGTGGATCCCTTCTGGAGATGCACATGTGGTATATATCTTCATTTAAGCCATCTTTGTAGGCTTCTACCAGGGCCCCCTGGGGCCAGCCTCGGATGTGGTATGCCAGCTGTCTGAATTCTTGGGTGTAGTCATCAACCGATCTCCCCCCTTGAATTAGGGTCTTCATTATGATCCTGGCCCTTCTCTCCGCCAGAGGGTCCTCAAACCTCCTCCTCAATGCAGTCATGAAAACATCGAGGCTCCGCAGTTGGGGGGAGTTATCATTGTACAAAGTCACCACCCAGTCTGCTGCCATCCCTTCCAGGGTTCTGGTAACACATCTCACTTTGGCTGCCTTAGAGGTGAACTCCCTTTCAAATTCTGCCATATAGCTCCCAACTTGTACCAGGAAAACCCCCAAATCCTTGGGATTTCCTCCAAACTTCACATCTAACGGGGGCAGGTGGCGTCTTCCAGGAATCACACCTATTGCTGGGGCTCCTCAGGTGGTGGTGGGCAGCTGTGCTGGTGTAGGCTGGGCTAAGGGGGTGGGGGCAGCTCAACTTCCCCAGGCTGAACCCACTCCCCCTTCCCCCTCATACCTTGGAGCCATGCCGGGCTTCTCAGAAACATCCATAAGGAATTTCCTGGCTTGATCCAGCCTGCATTCCATCTCCTCCCTCTCTCTCCACAGCCGTTCCCTCGCCCCTCTTTGACTTACAGTGATCCCAGGAGGGGGGGGTCTTCAGGATCTCTCCAACCAATCCCCAACAACCATCTGGGCATCTCAGCTGGGGTTTCTTCCAGAGTCAGGTCAGCCAGCAGGTCAGCAGCTGGCATCTCTAGTAGCAGCATCGACTGCCCCCCCCCCCGCAGCTCCCTGGTCATCTTCATCACTGGCTGGAGACGACATGAGATTAAACCCCCTCGGAAGAAAAGTTGATATTTTCTCCGGGTGGGTTGATGCGGAGATTCGGAATAATGTCAGTGTGTGCTCCCTTCAAAATCCAAGAAAGAAATACTCAGACTCCATGGGTTAAAGCAAAGTTATCCTTTTACTGGAAAATAAAGTGGAAGCTACAGATTTAATTCCGAATCTGAAAAATTGGCGCGCAGATCACATATACAAAGGAATGGAAATGCTCTCACCCCCCAAAGTCCAAATGACTCTTCCAATTAAAAGTTCTGAATACGATCGTGTGGCCATCTCCAAGTGGTGATGAGGCTTCTGTCCGTTGACCTTGACATATTTTGATAAAAGTTCACAGTTGCGCAAAAGAGGACAGAAGATAGCCAAGAAATGGAAAGTTAAAGACAGGAATCCCCCTCCCCTTCCTACCCACAGCAAAGGAATGCAAAACACCTCCAGCTTTCTTCCCCTCCAAGTTCCCCCCTCCCTCCGTTGCTAATGACAGCCGAAAGAAATAGTATGGCATAGCAGCAGAGAAGATGCAATTGTTAAGATGCAGAATATATATATTTTGGAAGATATCTTGAGGCTGATAGATAATGCTCCAAGAATTGCTGACATGCTTGATTTCCAGAGGGAAAGCTACATTGTAAATTACAACAAAACCAGCCAATATTTGTGTGTGTGTGTGTGTGTGTGTGTGGATAGATAGATAAATAGATAGATAGATAGATAGATAGATAGATAGATAGATAGATAGATAGATAGATAGATAGATAGAGATAGATATAGATAGATATCATATAAACTGAAAACCTTGTTTAAAAACTCATCTTTGTAAATTTCACTGCGAATTACCTTATTCCATACACTCAGAAATAAAAACTGAAATGGAATCTTAAATTCATCTGAATTTCCAAATTCTGACAAATTTCTGAATTTATCAGAAATGGTTGGATAAAGTAAATTTAAAACATACACATTTAAATATAAGTGTGCATTTTTTCCAAAATTTTAAAATGATGTGAAAACAAGATAAAATGGGCATTTGACAAACCCACATGAAATTAGTAGCATGCAGGATCCTTTGATCAATTTAACTCTGTTTTAATCTTCTAAAGTTTGTTCCAGAATCCAGCCTACAAACTTAGCCACATTGGTGTAAACACCAGGTTGTCCTGGACGAGCACATCCTTCACCCCAGCTGGTGATGCCAACTACATACCACCTGTTCTCAAATTTACATGACAAGGGACCACCTGAGTCTCCCTGCAAAGAAAAAGAAAAATATCTATAAGCTTAATAAGAGAAGATTAGTGAAAAAAAAGCCTGAACAAATTCTTCAAATAAATCATTATTATTCAAAAATATGTTTTCCATACTCCTTAACCAAAAAGACTTTCACAAATGCAAAGATGATCAATATCACAACTATGCTAGTGAGTTTCTAGCTTAAAATAAGACACACAAACAAAATAACCCAAGGCTAAATATTATCTTCAGGGCATATCGTGGCCATAAAAAAATGGGTAGAGAGAAAAAAGCAGCCTTAGACACTTGTTCTTGAAGTGCTAATTCTTATCCTAACCTGTTCCCAATGGAACAGTTCTAGGGCTATTATTGATGGAGTAACTGTGCTATGTGCCAGCCTATGTGCCAGATTAACCATATGATCTGGTATTTCAGTAGAAGAAAGGTAAACAGATTGGTATTCTGATGTTTGTGAATGCACAAGATGACCAGAATAATATTCTTAATATAAAGTCTGGGATTCTACATTGAGATGAAAGCCTGAAGAATTAGCAGCATTCCCCAACTGTCAGAAGTGAGAGAACAAAGCTACTAAATACAAAGAGGTAATACTTTTTTCAGCCGAGCTATAGTCCTAGAAAATCACTGCAAGCTTGAAGATTTTTTTTAATAAAGTAAGCTGATTAAGAAAAAAGACAGGAAGAGAAGAAATAGCAGCCAGTTTTAAGGAAAGAAATGTTCAAATTCCACCAAATTCTAGGCAATCCTTATCCATAAAGTTATTTCTCTTAATAGTACAGAATAGGGGATAGGTCATCTAATGGCAGAGTTTCTATCTCTTTTCTGCTACTGTTACTCACTGTACATAACAAGGTTAAAGTTAGATTAGCCAACCGCCACTCCCTTTGGGACTGCCATGTTGATTACACAAAGTATATTTCTTTGCTTTTTGATATACAGAAATAGTAAATTCCTGCCTACTGTTCATATCTTTCTCATCCTACTATTACTTGCCTTGTATATTGGGTTGTGTTTTTTTTTGCCTTGTATATTGCCAGTTCACTTGTGATGTTTGTGATGCTTAATAAACTCAAAATATTGTTTTTGTTGCCTGCATTGAGTGGTGTCTATACTTCTTCTCATCTGGATATAGGGATTGCCTGAGACTTTATATATATTTATTTATTTTTATCCCATCTTTATTATTTTTATAAATAACTCAAGATGGCAAACATACGTAATACACCTTTCATCTTCCTGTTTTCCCCACAAGTCAGTGATGTGCATTGGAATGAGACAGTATGACTGGCACAAAGTCATGCATGTTTTCATGCTTTCATGCCTGAGGTGAGATTTGAACTCACATCCTCCTGGTTTCTAGCCCAATGCCCTTACCACTAAACCAAACTGGCTCTCTATTTTGCCAGGTACAATTTAACTTTGAAATTTCCATACAAATTTTCCAGAACTGATTCCACTTTCATGCGTGCACTAGTCCTACCAATTGATTTCCATTGCAATTTTCACCTTCTCCAAATTATTAAGTAGGACCACAGACCATTAAGCAGAATCTAGTAGAAGGGTGTTCTTTTCCCTTTTATATAAGTCACTTGACAAATGTCAATAACATAATTACAGGGCTTAGAAGGACAAAAAGCAAAAAAAAGAAATGATATCAGCAGAAGGATTTGTTTTTTTTAAAAAAAAACAGGTATAGGAATGAGTCTTGTATGCTTTTATTAGCAGCAACTTCAAAAGATTATCTGCATGTTATATGATGACATTTGGTATAATTTAATATTTATATCGCTACTTGAAAAGTAAAAATAAAAACCAGGCTCTTTTAAAAACCAACCAAACCCATCAATAATCTTTTATTTATTCTCAGGGAGTCTTGGGTTTAATAGTGTCAGAAGGAAATACCATGCAGTTTTTAATTAAACTCATGTTGTCTGCATCAAACTCAGGTTTTCCATATTTCTTGGAGAGAGTACACAGAATCAGAATGGTACTTAGAGTCAGAATGAAATACAAGATGTTATTAATTTACCTGGCAAGCATCTTTTCCTCCCCCTGAGTAGCCAGCACACAACATCTTGTCAGTTATTCTGTGGTGTGGGTATTGAGACTGACATTCTGCATTTGGTATTATGGGAATTTTGACTTTTTGTAGCGTGTCTTCGATTGAGCCTACAAATGACAAAGGAGAGAAATGGAGAGAAGGTTGCTGCTAGTGCAGCAAAAGGTCAAGAATAAGGCAAGCTTCAGGTATCACCAATTGTATGTGAATGTGATCAATTAGAGACTCCTGGACATCATCCCAGCTCTGAATTAATTATGAAGCCAAATTTTCCTTAGGACATCAAGCAAAGGGTGGGGGAACCACAGTTTTTTCCCCTAGCTTCTCAGTCCATTGCTGCACTTGACTATATGTTGAGGCTGACTCACTACCTGACAACAGATACTGAGGAAAGATGAAGGGGGGAATGATTGGAATGTATGGGGAGCTGGGAAGGAGGTAAAGAATTTATGTGAGCAGTTTGCACCCTGAGAAAATCCCAACACTTCAAGATCACCTAACTGGAACCTTTCAAGCAGTGCAGACTGTTTCCCAGAACAATGTGATTGAACTGGACTGGTGGACAATGGACACAGGGTAGCCAGGGAGGAAAAAGGGGATTTTAACTTACACCAAAACCTCGGAACTGCCTTTGCTTCTTTTGTACCTATATGGATCTATCAGTAAAGTTATATTCTTGGTGAAATAATGTTCCAGGAGTTTCTTCTGCTGCATTTGCCAAAGGGAGGGTTGACACTGTAATCAACTTGTTAAGTGAATCACTGCAGTTGTTAAGTTCGTAACATGGTTGTTAAGTGAAACTGGTTTCCTCATTGTCAGAAGATTGCAAAAGGTGATCACATGACCCAGAGCACTGCAATTGTCATAAATTGGAGTCAGTTGACAAGCATCTGAATTTTGATCACTTGACCATGGGGATTCTGCAACTGTCTTAAGTGTGAAAAATGGTCATAAGTCATATCCTAATTCTGTAAACCACTTAAAGAGTGCTGTAAAGAACTTGAAGACAGCATATAAGTCTAAGTGCTATTGCTATAAGTAACCTTTTTCAGTGCCATTGGAAGGGTCACGAAAAGGACCGTTGTAAGCCAAGGACTACCTGCATTGGCAATTTTAATGGATCAAATCAACATATAATTTACATAACTTATAGCACAATTATATTGCCTCCCCTAGTTTCATGTACTAAAGAAATAAACAGGGATCTAACAGAACAACATATAATGTCTTAGAAAGATACAGACTGCTTATCTATAGACTTCAAAAAAAAAACTAGTATATGTGGAAGTATGTACTAGGAGGATGTCTGCATAACCCTGGAAGTCACTTTATTTAGTTATTAAGTACATCTTCATGCCACCTAATTCCCACTTCGATTATGTCATCCCACGTGACTTATCTAAGTTTAACCTGTTACCTGTCTTCCTCTTAGCGTGGGCCTTTGGATGACAAAGCTAATTTTGAGCAAACGCCATGTGATTGTTAAAAAAAACTTCATGAATAAGGGGGTGATAAAATGGCAGTTTCATTAACTGAATGGTGTACTGGATCATGGGTCATGCTTGTTGATTGTTTTCAGACATAATATTAAACTATGGTTTCATATTAACTGCTCTAGCCAGAAACTTCCACATTTCCTTCTCTTCCAATGTTGCATTGATAAGAAAATCAAAAATATCTATTTCTTCTTTAAAGTAATCAGAATTGTCCAAAACATTTCAGCCCCAGAAAACTGTGTAAGTTTAAAGTAAGATTTAATTCTAACCAGAATCAAACATAATTATGAAACTTGTTTGTTCTTTACAAACAATCCATAGAACTTCCCCCCCCCAAGATGGCACTGTGTGGCATAATTTCAATTCCCTGATTTATTTTTTTCAATTCCCTGATTTATTTTGCAATTTCCTGATTCATTTTGTATTATTTTGTATTTTGCTTTATTTCAATTAACATCTCAACTGATACATTTGATTGACCATAAGTTAAGGAACAGATTAAGATTCTGTTGTTACTTTTATTTGTGGAGCAATAGGGAGCTCCACAAATCATTCCAACTTAAGTCATTCAAACTTTTCTCCTTGATTTGGTGTCCATAATAGAAGGAAATAAAGGATATAAAATGTTTCTAGGAGTAATTAATACATCAAAGATAGCAAAGCAGTTGAAAACAAGACAACCTTGTTAATTCAAGTGAATTATCAAAGTTCATTCTTATAATAGCTTCAAAGTGCTGGCCTGCTGTAGGCATACTCCACATGGCAGACACCCAATTTTATATGTCTCAATTTCTTCTGTCTGATAAACCAGAACAGCTTTTCATTTTCCCTTACAAAATCTGAGTGATAGGGAGTCAGAAGAAGCATCCGTGCCCTGGGGGCATGTTAGCTTAAATATGGCTGAGGAATGGTTACTGACAGTCCCAACTGTAGCTGCTGTTTTCGAGAAATTGAAAGCATCAAGTAAAATAGTGTATGCATTGAAAAGATCCTTTGCCTCCTTCCTTACATCTTACCTGGACAGATTAAAAAATGTAAATAATACTATCACTTATCTGCTAGAGGAGTTGGAGGAAGTAGCCCAAACGGTAAACAGATTATCATAATTTGTGCTACTAAAATGGGAGCAGACAGATATTCTAATTCTGTGGGCTACAAAAATATTAAGCTATATGAGATGACTAAAGGAAGGTTGTAAGCAAACAGAAATGGATGTAAATCCAACATCTACAGAAGATTATGTTGAATATGTAAGGACGTGGTTTCATTTTTCAATGGTCTTATAATGTCCTTAAGGCTGGTTAAATGCGTAAATATCTGGCTACATTCCCATTTTTAAAAATAATGATTTCAATGCTTTTGAGATGACATCTATTTATTTTCATTTAAAGATTCTATCATATCATATGGGGGGAGATAATAAGAACAGCCAGGATCAACAAATAACACAACTAAAACCTCGCTAAATAGCATCAAAAATGAATGCACTGCTTTCAATGGGGAGAATCAGCAGATAGTTTGGCAAACTCCTCTAACACTTTGCTATAGAGTACAACTAGAAATGCTATGTGGGCTGAAAAAACATTAAAATGCTGTCTCTCTTCTGTTTATTTGAAGATCCACTGAATGTCTTTTTGCAAGCAATTGTTAGGAAGTACTGTGCTGATCCTGATCCTGATCCTGATTATACCAGATTTTTAAAACACGTTAAATTATCTGAAAATTGACAAGCCATCCTAAATAAATGCAAATAGCCGATCTTTTCTTTAAGTAGTCCTCGACTACCTTTGGGCTAAAATGTTCATCACTGGGCAATGTTGTTGAGTGAGTCATCTCAGATTTTGCTACTTTTTGCTGCCCTCTAAGCAAATCCGGCTTCCCCCATCAACGTTGGAAACCCCTACAAAGGTTGTGGAGAGTAGGATACACAATGCAAGCATCTGAATTTTGATTACAAGACTGTGAGACAGGATGGTTCTGTGCCATCATAACTTTAAATTGTCACTAAATGAACAGTTTTAAGATTAGGACTTCCTGTATAATATTGTCAGTTGCGCAGATATGTCAAATGGTTATCAGGAACACAGGACAATTTTAGGGTGTCTTTACAGGGGTGGTATTCAGCAGTTTCTGACCCGTTCTGGAGAACAGGTAGTGGAAATTTTGAGTAGTTTGGAGAACCGGCAAAGACCACCTCTGACTGCCCCCCCGCCATCTATTCTCTGCTTCCTGAGTCCCAGCTGATCGGCTGGGTCTTCTTTTGTTGCCCTACACCGGAGAACTGAGCTGGAAAGCAGGTTAGTGGGGTGGGAAGGGAATGGGATTTTCCAGTATCCTTCCCCGAGGAGTGGGGTGGGAATGGAGATTTTATAGTACCCTTCCCCTGCCACGTCCACCAAGCCACGCCCACCAAGCCCTGTCATGCCCACCAAGACATGCCCACAGAACTGGTAATAAAAATTTTGACTCCCACCACTTGTTACCTATATTGCTCCTTGATAATAAGTACATAATTCTGGTATGAAATTTAGAAAGGTAATGTACTGTTCAGTGATATAATTCATCTTATAAATTAAAGACTTTCCTATGGTTCATATGCAAATAGCAATAATAATAACAACCTAATATCACATCATATTTTGTCAAGAAAAGTAGTCCGTTTTTCTTGAGGTTATTTTTCAGTACCTCTCTCTTTTGTGTAACCCCATCCGGTGACCCAGCATTCCGTGTATTCCATATTAATTTCTTCCTGGGAGGGCAGGCATACTGGTTGCTGTAAAGCTACATATTCATTTCAAAAGAATCAGATAAACAGAATGCTGATAAGTTGAAAAATAAATGGCATCTAAGGATAGAGGAGCAGTTTTGTTGTATCAGTCCTAGCCCACTTAGCCCAGTGTTTTGTTTCTCACAAAGGCCAAAAATATGCTAAAGCAGGGATCTCCAACCTTGGCAACTTTAAGCCTGGTGGACTTCAATTCCCAGAATTCCCAGCCAGCTTTGCCAGGTGGAAAATTCTGGGAGTTGAAGTCCACCAGGCTTAAAGTCACCAAGGTTGGAGCACCTATGCTAAAGGACAGTTGTAATTCAAAGATGGAGTGGGGTGGAAAGGGAGATTTTACAGTATCCTTTATGAATAAGATGAAAAACTTCCATCTTTGTATCAACGCTTGAGGATTCTACTTATTACTTCATTCATCTGAGAAGATTGCCTAAAATTGCTTCAGTTTTTAGTCTGGTTAACCATTCATAAAAACAGGCTCCTCTTACCAAAAATCTTTATCAAACCCCTTTTTACAAATTTAAGTTACCTTTGTAGAAACCATTTTGATTTTTGTTTAATTCTGCCACAAGTTTCTTTTTAATCTGATTATTTTTCTACCATTTTGCCCAAGTAAATGCTAAGTTGATCAGTTGTTCCCAGTTCCTTTTAAAAATTTACTTTCACATTGATTACCTTCCTATCTGCTATAATTGAGTCAACTTGTAAGATAAGTTGTTTGATGAATTTATTTTTGTTCTCATTCTGATAGGCCTCCTTTTCTGAAACAAAATCTTTTTAACATCCTACTAGAGTGCCATGCTACTTGTGTTTTGCTGTTTTTGGTTCATATTTTCTTTGTGGAATGAGTTTTAATTAAATTTCAATTACTGTGGCTTATCTAAAGAAATCTGACCTTCTTGCCTTTTCCTTTCAATCTTTTTTTGAAAAAATCATCTTATTTTTAAGATGTTTCTACTTTTCTTATTCTTATTTGAAATTAACTGTATCTTCTTGGATTATTTTGCCTTCTGGGACCATATTTCATCTAATATACTCACTTTATTTAGATTTGGAGAACATCATCTTGATTAGGTTCATTTTTCATGGTAATTTATTTGATTTGGATTTAATACAATGATTCCAAGGATGGCATATTCAATTGACGATTATTAAGCTATGAAACTACAATGTATGAAATATTAAGATAATATTAAAGGCTTTGTAAATAAATGTATACATACCAGTGAAATTCAAAGGTCTGTCAAGCTTTAATAAAGCAATGTCATATCCTGCCTCTGAAAATTCATATCTAGGATGAACAATCTTTTTTTGGATTTTGAAGGAAGTAGTTTTATTTGTTATTTCAGACTGTTTCAAAATGCTACTGTAAACATGCCAACGTTCAGCTAACTGAAAGCTGAAGGGAAAATAAAAACAAGGAAAATTAAGATTAAATATATAGAAATAAGACTGTTTTTCATACTTCTAAACCAGGGGTGTCAAACTGGTGGCCCATAGGCTGGCATCATGCACAGACCACACCCACTTCAGCTCTGTGAATGGGAAAAATGCTGCAAAACATCGTGTGAGTTTGACACCCGTGTTCTAAACTATTTCTCTAATGCAGATTAAATATTTAATGTTTAAACAAATATTTAAATGTTTAAACAAATTCCTAAGTATTCTTAAATACTTTATTTTGAATTGTTGCTTATTTGATTGTTTTCTTTTCCATTCTCATAGCAACTAATTTCTGACAATTTGTACTTTCATCTTCAACCCCATTACACATTAAAATTATTGTCTAAACCATCATGAAAACATTACAAACTGAACAACTTCACTAGGTCAGATCAAAGCAGGGGTACCAAGCTCAGGATCCGCAGGCCAGATCCAGTCTGCGAGGTGGTTAGATCTGGCCTGCAGGGCCAACAGAGAAACAGTGAAGGTCCTCAGCCTAGCCCAGGACAACTGGGCACTGATCTGCAACCTGGTGGCATCCATCCAGGCTGAACTGTAGCCAGCCTTAGATCCACAACACCATCTTGGCCCCGGCCCTTGAGTGTGCACACAGGAAGCAGCGAAGCTCATGGGGCCTGGTGTCCCTTGGGTTCTGAGCACTTCCCTGTCACCCAGGATGCCAGCCATTGCGTGCTCACTGCCTCTTATGCACATGCAGTGGATCTAAAGGCTGGCCACACTCTTAAGCAGTGGTGCGGATGGACGCCACCAGGTGTCAGTCTGCGCTCCTTTTAAATCCCAAGAAAGTAAAACTCAGACTCAATGGTGTGGAGCAAAGTTAATCTTT
>BHEV01013307.1:0-17996 GCA_004319985.1 Emydocephalus ijimae
AAGCACCACTACTATGACATGGGAAAATACCCGAACAAAGCTGAATGCCATACATGTAAGTACCTGCGAAAACTTAAGAAATATATGCACACACACACACACACACACACACACACATACAGAGGGGGGGGATCTTATGCACATTATTGAGATATATTGTGTTCCATTGCTTAATTAAAAATAAAAGAAGGAAATGAATGAAGTTAGAAAACACAAAGAAATTTTGAAATTTTGTAATTATAGAAGGCTGGAAACAATTTTTTGCTCAGAGATTTTAGCTTAGCTTCATGGTATAGCTGCTAAATAAGCATTTCATATTGCTTTGTTCACACCCTTTATTTGTTTCTTATTATGAATACCTTTATTCCTACTACTACCTTTGTCTTTCCAGATGGTAAAAGCTGACAAAGTAACACAAAGCTGACTGGCAGTTTTGGTAAAACTTCCTTAAACTTTCTCAGAGGGCAAATGTAAAAAAAAAAGAACATGGCAATGGTTGTAAAGTGTAAAAATTATATGCATTGTTCCAGAACTTAACTGTGAACAGGGAATGGGACATAGAAAGTTCTCTCAGCACATCATTACTGGATTGAACCAGTGTTTTTTAAAATTGGCTACTTTGAGATATGTGGACTTCAACTCACAAAGATCATAAAGTTTGAATAACAGTAGTTTAAATGGAAATTATAACTAAATTGGTTACAATTTTTCCCACAACTGAAATCCTTTAAAATCAGTGTCCTGCTCATGAGGAACATGTACTTGCTGAAATAAATTCAATTATACTGTCTCTTGTACAGCATCCAAATCTTTATTTAAAATTTTTACTGGAAATTGTAATTTGAGTGCTGGATGCCCATATAAATTAAGAAAATAATTTATATGGCTATTCAGATCTCAAATTACAACTTTAGGTAACTAACATAGGATTGTAAACAAAAAGACATGTCAGAAAACACTAACAGAGGAAAAATATAATCAAGCCCAAACTACAATAATAGGATTCCACCATTATAGACAGGCTCATCCTAGACCCTGACCAAGGATAAAAGCCAATTCTTCAGGGTCTTATGGAAGGCCCGTAGGATCAGGATGGCCCAAAACTTGTAAGATATATGTTGTAAAGGGTAAACACTGGAATACTTATGTCATACATGAATTAAAGGATATGGAACAAAATATTCCCCATAATTAATCATTAATCACCACTGTGTTAAATGCTAACTGATATCTTAAGTAGATACAGTTGTGTAAACAAGTGATTTTCTGCTTTACTTTATGGCTTACCTTTTTTCCTTAAATATAATTATTGACATTTGAAAATACTGAGTAAATTAGAAGATACTTTCAATCATATATATTGAAGTGCTGTGACCTCTTGACAAGTTTGTATTGATGTATTTTCCATGAATTTAAATGACTGGCTATCAATGATATGTCTTAATATGTTGACATTATAACAAATGTCATATATCAGACTCATTTGTTAGATTCTAAAAATGCATTAATGTAATTTACTATTCTGAATAATTACAGAGTTTTATAAATGGTACTACTGAGAGATTGCCACAGTACCATAGGCATATTATATTCTACAATTATTTCAATAAAACCATTTCATGTAGTAACAATAAGATTCTACATTTCAAATCAAACCCAAATTTAAGGCATCGGAATTATTAGTGCCATGTTCCTATTTACATGTTACAGTCTATAAGAGCCAGAGCAGATGACATGTGCAGAATATTCTATTCAATAATTGAGTTAGAATTATATATTTGAATAAGCAATAATGATAATCCTATCAGATTTAAATATGTTACTGATTTATCTCATTTATTGTGTGGTATATTTACACATGCATTCTTTTATATAATGACAGATAATACATGTATGTTGCTGATACGTTACTTTTGCAAGTGTATTAGACCTGCCTATTATATTATGGGCAAATTCTGCTGCTTAGATAGGATATATAAGTATAAGACTGCTCTACTTTCAAAACTACATTTTGTGATTCAAGTTTAAAATGTCCAGTGATTGATTTCCATTAAGTCTTTTCTTCAGATTAAATTGATAAAAAATATTATATAGATAGATGCTTGACCTTTTGCTGTAGAAGTAGAAGTTATTTACATATAGAGAATAAAATCCTGATCAGTCTGACAGTACCAACTTCCTGCTGCTTGGAAATATGTACTGTAGTAGAAATTCTTTATTTCCCTCAGTCTCCCCTACTTCAAAGCTTCAGCTTCCTGTTTTACAAGTGCACAGCAAATTAAGAAAAGCAAATGGACACTACAGAATGCATTATTTGACAATTCATATGTTATTTTATCCTGCATCCTGCAGGTCCCTAATTAGTTGCTTCGGTTGGAAACAATTTCTCTGATATAACTAAAATGTTCTTTATGTACATGTATAGTTAGCCTATAACTAATAACGCAGCTGAATACAATTAAGGGAACATGACCTTTTCCCCTCTCGCCTTGAATACAGTCCCAGAGGTTGCAGAAACTTTTTTCTTATGCTGTTCAAATTCCAGAATTAAAAATTGAACTCATCTTGTTAGGCAGGATTGGTTAAATTCAAACATATACAACACTGTTTTATGATGTAGTCACTTAGAGACTCTTGTTGTGCAGCTTATAAAACAAATAAATAACTGAGGTGAAATTATAGTTGATTTATTGAAACTTATGAAGTATTAAATGTCTTTTGATCAATGTTTTAACTATTCATTTTTATTGAGGTAATCAATTTCCCATGTAGTAATTTATTTGAAAAAGGGGAATACAGAAACATTAATTTTTAAGGTACTAGGCAAATTGGTAAACCTACAATTGCCTTACACATAGAATGACAGTGAGGCAAGCAATACCTTCAACAATAAAACACTGTCTAAGATGTTTTAGGTTTGTAATAACTAGAAAATATTAGGTTTAGAGAAGCTTTTTTTTTTTTTTTTTGCCCTTTCAATTGTTTTCAGTTGTCAGAGACTGCCTGGACAAATTGCTGCAGTTTTCTTGGCAAGAAGTGAAAAATCTTGCTTCCTTCCAAGGGCTCAGAGAAAGTGACTGGCCTGCAGTCATACAGATGGCTTTGTACCTAAGGACTGGAATTCAGAGCCTCCTTGGGCCTATATACATCCATCCATCCATCCATATATTGTATCAAATTGGCACAAGACTTTAAGAACTATTCTGGGATGTAAACTTTACCAAAAGCTAAAGGGATCACTGTGTTTAGTATTTTGTATGTTTTTGATCCAAATATTAAATTTCAAATTCAGCCTGGGTCTGTCAGGAAACAGGAGGCATGCTTAGATGGCTATGGTAGATATTTTTATCATTTTTTTACCCAGGGTATATGTACTACTTTTTATAATATTTATATTTTAATACAGAATCTGTGTTTTTATATTTGTTGTATTATCCTATTGTTTTACATTGCCCAGAGTTGCTTTCAGTGAGATGAGCAGTTATACCAATTAATTAGTTAATTAATTAATTAATTAAATAAATAAAATGCTTCTTGCATCTGAAATAATGGTTTAAAAGAATTTTTGATTAAAAAATCATATTGTCCTTTCTGGAAAATAAGGAGATATTTTATTTTCCATATACACAGAAATATCAAATGAAGAAATATCTATTGTAACCAATAGATTTTAAAATTGTATTATATATGCCAGTCTAAAAGTAATTAATCCCTGGAGTTACAAAAGAACCATGAAAATATTCCCAAGAGGAAATTAAATTATCATTAAATTAATGTTTTGAAGTTCTGCCATATTAACCTGATGCTTCCATCAGAAGGCATTGCTTTCCTCAGTCCTGTTTAACCAGTATTTTGTTATAACCCAAGTTTAACAACCTTTGAATGTCTTTATTTTGGCATTTCTCAGCCTTGTATTCTGTGTCCAAGACTCCTGGGAAGAAAATTTAGCTGAGATGTTCAAGTAGAGTTTTTCTCTGAGAAAACACAGCTATGAAATTCCTTTCAGACTTGCTTATTGTTGCAGAGACAGCCTTTGTAATTATCAAGGGATTAGGGCAGAATATGAAAAGCCTCGAAGAAAACAGCTTTCTTGCAGATCAGGAATGTATGCTGCACAAACTCTGAAACAATCACCCGAATTAGTGAGGCAGAAGTGTATTAAAATGTTGAGAGTTCAAGAAGGAGGTCCTTAAAAACTTCTAATTAAAGAAATAAAAAAGAAGGTTTCTAAAGAATGTCATTTGATTTCTCGGGGACGAAAAGGGGTCTTTTGAGGATTGCAAATGAGATGACAGTGCTGCACCAATACAATGTACTCATCCACTTTCTACAATAAAAGTAATGAAAACTGAGCTTAATGGTACATAAATAAAAATAATTAAATAGAAGATAGTGGTAGTGGTACATTACCTGAATTAATATACAAGATTAAGAGGCCAATAACCCAGAAACAACTTTCTTACTTTGATCTTTTATATAAATTAGTATACCCTTTTAGGTATCAATGTGGTATAAAATAGCACTCACTATTTCAGTTTATAATTCTTAAGTCCCTTTATGTTTCATATTAACTAGATTTTATTCTTTCTTGAATTCTTTGAGTTTACAAAAAATAATTATATATATTTTTTTACTTTTTATTCTTTAGCAAATAAATATGAGAAACTGGCTTTGATGTGCAACTGCCATTTCCTTTCAATAAAACATTGTACTAGCATTGTTTAAGGGTATAAACAACAAGTAGACATTGATAACCTCAGATGCTCTGTTTACAGCCACTCTTTCTCTGATACCTGGGTAACACCTCCTACACTAAGAGACATACTGACAAAGTATATGGTTTCCATCTTCTAAATGATAGGAGTGTTGATTGGATTCACTGCAACACAAAGTCTTTAATACCACCAAATAATCCTGTTCGAAGGTTTTTTTTGGCAGGCTGGGAGAATCATGAGCTCTCACAGTCTCATTCTTTGGTGCCAATTTCATGCTGGCACACTGGCACAATACAGTTTTCAAAGAGATTATTTCTTACTGATTTAAACTTCACTTCATGATTGCTAAGATGCTGAAATCTTGTCAAGTTTCTTGTTGAGTTTTGTGAATATGAAATATGTATGCCACATAGGTAACTGCATGTACAGTATACACCAGTATATATCAACATTTAAATGAATGCATATTTCTGTCTTTTTAACAACCACCAATTTATTCTTGAATGAAAACGTTATAAAAATAAATGCAATATAAATTATATTAATAATAAATGAATATATTAAAACTGATATTAAATATTACTAATTAATATATTAAGAATAAATAAATATCCATCTTTTATCCCAAAGCAAACAGATATTTTGAACTTCATTCCTATAAACTCTAGCAAGTATTGCCAATTGTGAGAGATTGTGAATCCATAGTTCAACATATCATGACAGCAATAGTTACCTACATCCAACTGGATTCAGGTATTTAAACAAAGACAGTGAAAAAAACCTTTTGTCTTGCCTAGTTTCATTACTTCATTACTAAAGGTTTTTTTTTAATAGTAAATAGTTTAGAAGATTCTTTCTTTCAAATGATCTTTTAACCTGTTAAGAGAGTAATTGATAATATTATCAAGAGGCTATAATGTGAGAATATTACAATCTTCAACTTTTCTCCTATAAAACATTCCTCCTATAAAATGTAAGAACTGCACCTTCATTCCTGTATTTAGGAAGCATTTAAAGACATGACATTTTAATATATTGATGAATGATTTGTTTTGAAAGATTTTTTTCATCTTTTTAACAATTAGTCTTAAATAAATTAAAGTTTAATTTAAAAAAAATCCTCCAAAGCTATAAATGGACCATATGACATAGGAGAAACCAAAAAATAAAAATAATAAAACAATTCCATTTTACAATGATTCAAATAGGAAAAAGATAAAAAATAACTTGCCTACTTTATTAAGTTTTTCTTTATGGTTTATTCTTATTTATGTATCAAATTTAGAAACCACTCTTCTCTCTCATAGAGGGGTTCTAGACAGAATACAGGTAAAATATAAAAACATTAAATCAAATATAAAATTATATTAAGATGCAAAAGCAGTTAAAATTCAAGATTAAATAGGAGAGTTTACAGTTTAAGATGTTACGTTTTATTATTGTCAAATATATATTTCATATAGTAATTATAAAAAGGAATTAAATCCAGTCCCTTATAAAGAACAGCAAAAATTTCTTTCTGAAACCTGTATTTCTGTTTTTAAGGTTGAATATATACATAGATAGATAGATGTTGTCTAAAAGAAGCAGATAAATACAAACTAATATTTTTCCCTTTTATTAGTTCTCTGAATACCATACAAAAGAAATAAATGATGCCTTTATTGGTTTATATTACAAGACACTCTCCTACATTGCATTCGATGGTTATGAAACAGAGATCACTCTTTCATGAAATAAATTATCTGTCTGGTGCATTAAATCTTAACTTGCAGAGTGTTGGACAAAGGGCACCTGAGCCATTTCAGTACCAGTACTAGCTGTTTGAAACACTTCTTTTGACACCAGAGTGCTTTAATTGTTCATGGATCTCTACCCTTTTCAATGTTGCTTTAAGGCATTCTAGCTCAGCTTAGAGTCAGTCAAGCAAAATTGGAGCATCTGGTTGCTGTGTCAAAATAGCATGGGCAACTTCAATGCAGCACCCTAGTGGATAATTTCAACTCAAAATACAAGCAGTACATTAGCAATGGCCAGGAGGCTACAGTGTCTCTTCCTTTGAAATATGTTAAGAAAAAGTGTGAGAAAAAAAGCTCAGTATGTCAAGGTTTTCCTCCTGCCTATCTCCATATCATATCTTTGCAAACCATTTGCAAAATACTTGGCCAAAAACTTGCTTGTAAAGTTAATTTCAGTCCATTGTTTCTCAAAAAATTAGAATGCTATTTGTTTTTCTGTAAGATATGACATCTTGGTTATGGAACAGATGTTATAAGTAACAATCAAATATTTAAATAAATTGTATAAAATCTTATTGTGAATCATATTTGCAGTGATAGTTCTGTTGCTTTGTGAGTTCCACACAGTTACATTTATTTATTTTTTTCTCATAGATCACCGATAAAATTTCAGTCTGATTTAATGATTTACATCAAATGATTGGTAAGCATTTTGATTAATACATTCAGATTGTTCTTATTTTTATTTTATTGCCTTCTCTGGGGTAATTATGCAAAATTAAATTATGAAGTGCCTGTCACTTGGCTTCATTGAGCAGAAAATTTGAATTCGTTGATTCTAACTTCTGAAATGGATGCAAAATAATACTGTCAGAGGAACACATGTGACATCAGATAGAAGATTGAGGTCTAACCCCCTGGGCTGATTACTCCTGCCCCAGGCAGGAAAGTTTATGCATGGAATCAGGTCAACAGGTCATCTCCAGAGTGCATACCTGTCTTCTACAAGCATTTAAGCATTTTATTTTATTTTATTCTAGTGTCCAGAATGTGCTATAAATATACATTTTATTTTATTTTATTCTAGTGTCCAGAGTGTGCTATACATATACATGTACATGTACACACACACACACACACACACACATATATATATATATATATATATATATATATATATATATATATACAGAGAGAGAGAGAGAGAGAGAGAGAGAGAGAGAGAGAGAGAGAGAATAAAAGAAACTTGCACTGACCTGGATCAGTGAAATTTTTTTCATAAATTTATGAAAAAATAGTTATCTTATTTGGAAATTTAGTTAATTTTCAAAATTTTACTCTACAAGTTTAATTAACAGAATTAGATTTTGATAGGCTCTTTTATTTTTCTTGATATATACAAAATTAATCTATATTGTATGAATTAAGAACCTGCAAGAGTCTAATACATCTCAGTTATATTGGACTTCAGCTCATAGTTCTGAACTTTATATTTTACATATATGAGGGAATCATTTTTTTAAAAAATGTGATTAAATGGTTTCTTATTAGTTAAACTTAATGTAATAAAGAATGTCAACTAGCTAGAGATTCTGTTATCAATGTCTCTCTATCAGGAAAAAAACATGCTGTTACTGAAATGGGCTATGAAGGATGATCAATGTAGCAGTAAATAGAATTTGATAAACGAATGAAAAAGATTGAGACAAGGAAGAAGCTACGAACAATAGCTAAGAATCTATACAAAAGGAGTAATGAGGATCTGGTGAATCAGAAGCCTAGTTTTGTGGATCTAAAATTTGTAAAAGTATAGGAAAGAAGATCTCTATTACCCTGTTTCTCCAACAATACGGGCTCCCCCAATAGGAAGTCCCAGCATGTTTTATAGGCATGAAATGAAATTAAGCCCCTCCCCCCCAAATTAAGGCCTATATTAAAACATGCAAAATGGGGGGAATGGTGTGGGGGCTTGCTGTTTTGGAAGTACTTTTGTTGCACACCTGGATATGGTGCTGCCTGCGTTGACCCCGATATGAAGTGCCCCACCATCGCTGAAGTCAACATCCAAGCCGTCGCCGCCCGCCCAAAGATGCAAAGGGGGGGAATTAAGTCACCCCCAAAAAGACAGCCTAGACATTTTTTCGGGGTTCAGAAAAAAATAAGACCCAGCCTTATTATATGAGAAACACAGTAGATGTTGTTTTTTATCCAAAAGAAACTGAGAAATATTTAGTTGTCTTAAGGATTACAGAAATGATAAATTTATTATTAAGGTTTCCATCATGCATATTTTTGTCTATCTACAATAAAGAAATTGAGAAGAAAATGTTCACCAATATATATAACTATTGCTAGCAGAGTTAGGTTAATTAAATTGTAGTAAACAAAGAGGTCTGTCAACAGTATTTATTCTTTTTAAGAATATATTTAATATTCTTTACTTTAATATGTGTCTGTCTGTCTGTCTGTCTGTCTGTGTGTGTGTGTGTGTGTGTATATATATATTTGTTTTCTTAAGTTTTCGCGGGTACTTACATGTATGGCATTCAGCTTTGTTCGGGTATTTTCCCACGTCATAGTAGTGGTGCTTTTAAAGTTGTAGCAACGTTTCAGCAGAATTTCATCTGCCATCATCAGGCCTCTGTATAGTGTTCGTCTGTGAGTTAGACATATATATATATATATATGTATATGTATATGTATATGGATATGGATATGGATATGGATATGGATATGGATATGGATATGGATATGGATATGGATATGTATATGTATATGTATATGTATATGTATATGTATATGTATATGTATATGTATATGTATATGTATATGTATATGTATATGTATATGTATATATATGTATATGTATATATATGTATATGTGTGTGTTTTCTTAAGTTTTCGCGGGTACTTACATGTATGGCATTCGGTTTTGTTCGGGTATTTTCCCACGTCATAGTAGTGGTGCTTTTAAAGTTGTAGCAATGTTTCAGCAGAATTTCATCTGCCATCATCAGGCCTCTGTATAGTGTTCGTCTGTGAGTTAGACACACACACACACACACACACACACACATATATATATATTTTCTTAAGTTTTCGTGGGTACTTACATGTACGGCATTCGGCTTTGTTCGGGTATTTTCCCACGTCATAGAAGTGGTGCTTTTAAAGTTGTAGCAACGTTTCATATATTTTCTGGAATCACTGAAGCAGTATAGAGCAAAGGTTTTTTCAAGCCTGAATAGATAGCCAATAAATAAATAAATGTTATTAAACTATGCAGTAGTCCTCACAAGTTAGGATAAAAGGATACTCAAATGTAGTTGATAGTGAAGCAAAATTGACATGGCAGAAAAATTGAGAATGGAGGTACAGCAACCTGACTCAGAGGATCCGTATAATAGTATTCTGATACTGCTATAACTGTTTCTGCTCCATTGGACTCTTACACCCCCTGCTTCACTTGTCGCTGATGGAAAATTTGTATGTTCATATACATATTCTGCAGTCACCGTTTATAAACTCATATGCAAAAAAACCCTGTCAATAGCACCATTGCCACCAACAAAATAAATGTATGTTTGCCTAACATGTGGAGAAAAAGCACACTTAAGAGAGAACTATCAAAATCAGTGCCTCACTGATTTAAGTTAGTTATTTTAATTAGGTCTAAAATTGAGTTCTCATTCTGTGTTTAATAGCAGCATAAATATATATTGTGTATATATCATAGCTAAAAGCTGCTGAAGTTCCATGGATTAAATTTGTATTGTGAAACAAACCAATGCTCAAGTGAAAAACATGAAGTAATGACACATTTGGGGTCTAATAACAAAATCAAATCTTATACATATACCATTCTTGATAACTGGTGCGCAACATTTTTTCACTGGCTTCAGATAGAGAGATCCCTTTTTTCTAATTTTGTGCATGACATGTTGGGATTGCATAAATGTTAATTGATGGAATAATATCTGCACACATTTATTCCTTAATCTATTTTATTTAGAAAACAGCTCTTTGGCTAGTACTTGTCAGTTAGTGTTAGCTCTAAAAAAATTTCTTTGGATTTTGATTAATAAAGATCCCTTTCTTTCTATTCTACTACTTATGTATTTTCAAATACATATGTTTTTATTATCAATAAGATGAGTAAATGGATACCTATGTTTGTTTAAAATTTATTTTATGCTTAAATGTAAAGTGCATATTCAGCGTTATTGTATAAATAAATATATTTCATTATTATTACTAAAACACATGAATCTCTAGGGTAAAACATGGCAACTTTTAATTGCCCACAGCAGGACCATACAAGTGTTTCAGGACAGCATGTGAGAGAGGATATTAATGCAACTGAAATTGCCAGGAGAACTTGGTGTATTTTCAAGTGCCATATGATCATTTCTCCTGAGAGTCATTTGGGAAATTCAGTGAGTTAAATAACTCCCTTTTGTAATGTAATTGGACTAAAGCTTTTCTCTTCTGAAAAACCTGAGGAACAGCAATATAATATGTAAGTTGTAGCTGTGTACTGTATATTAAAATGTAAGATTGTTCTGTCAAAGCAAAGGTAAGAAAATGATTCTTTCCAAGTAGTTTCGATTTCAATTGTTACCGTGGCCAAATATGGTTTATTGATGAAATAATCCTGGACAGAAGGACTATTACCGGTTGTTTATACTTAGATCAAATGGTAGATACACTGAATACAGATAACAAAGTACAGTATTAAACCAATAATCATGTCATAGGTACCGTAAAGGTCTTATACTTTGCAGTAGGTAACCGTATGTATAATACTGGCATCAATTTGTTAATCTTCTGCTGAAAATTTTATCTCCAAGACCTGGACATAATAAAAGCTAGGCGCTCCTGCTCATGCCAATTACTTCCACAGGAAAACAAGACAGAAAACTTAGTACATTAAGCATGCTATTTTAGTAATAAAACCTCAAAACTCCTTTTAATAAAAAGCAGCTCTGTCTGATTTGACACAGCAATCAAACAGAACAGGTACAGACTCCAATGGATAGTTAGGACTACAGAAAGAACAATTGCAACCAGCCTGCATTCCAAAGAAAAAAACGGTATTTTTAACTGGTCAGAAGGACTGAGAAAATATTTACAGATCCCTCACATCCTGCACTGTTTCAACTCCTTCCCTTGGGACACCTCTTATAGGATATTGCATGCCAAAGCAATTAGACACAGGGCCATCACTCTACTCAACATCTAATACTCACAATATTGTCTAATTTCTGTATATTTACTCATGTTATATGTCTGTAGCATCATTATGCTTCTTATCTTTCTTGATATTCTATTGTTGTTGTTGTTGTTAGTATATTATTATTATTATTATTATTATTATTATTATTATTATTATTATTATTATTATTATTATTATGTTGCTTTGTGTGTATTCTGAGAGCATCTATACTGGAAACAAATTCTTTGTGTGTCTAATCACACTTAGCCTTATAAAGTAGTATATTCTATTTTATTCTACTCTACTCTACTCTACTCTACTCTACTCTACTCTACTCTACTCTACTCTACTCTACTCTACTCTACTCTACTCTGTTCTAATAAAGCAAAAGTCCCCAACCATTCTGTCTCCATGGACTGGCGGGAATGGCAGCAGTGGGGTGGTGGTTTCAATGTGCAATCTTGATCCCAATCTTGATTGCTTGATAGGAAAAACAGCAACAATTGTAGGTCAAGTTTATTGGAAATAATGTAATATCTGGACTAAACTTTTCTTGTGAAAATTAATAGTCAGCTGCAGCAAGCACAAACAATGCATCAACAATTGAGAATGCAAAGTTGTTCTCATGGATCTGTTCTCACATAATTTAATCTTTGTTAAATTTAGTGACGTTTCTTGATACCAATCTCCAGGTCTATACTATTGGAATCCTAATTTCAATATACCATTTTTGGACAATGTAAATAACAGCTGTTAAATTTATCTTTATACTAGAACCATAGACAGGAACAAAAGGTTAAATACTGGTAAATTTCTGTTTCATATCTCCTTTTGCTACAATTTTACTTTACTTTAGAATAAACAAGAAAATATATAAATACTTGGTATTTCAAAATGAAATCATATGTTGTTCCAAAAATATAATAAAAAACAAATGAAAGATCCCTCTCATAGCCCTGTACACATTATATATATTTCTCAACTATCTCAATTATAAGATTAGTGTTTTAGATACTCACAGTAAACAAGCAATTAGCTGACTATGTCTAAATACAATCTCTCTATAAGATTATTCTTTAGAACTCTGCTATGCTGCAGAACAAAAATGATAAAATAGCATAGTATATAGGGTATTTTTATAATATATTTTTCATAAAATGGTGTTTCATAAAATGGCATATGCAAGAGCATGACAACATTTCATATATGTAATTTCTATTAAATATTGTTCTTTAAAATTATAATTTTACCAAGCCTCTTGTGGAATTATCTTGTTCATTCTTATGTGCAGTCACAGCTTTTTTTGTTGCATAAAAGCTTCTCTGTAACTTTGCCATAATATTACACAGTAAAACCTATTAACCCAACCATAAATGAAGCAATAATGAGCTTAATATCTGATATGTCAGCTTAGCTGTCTCACCAGTAGCTTTCTGTCTTTCTCTAATATTCAAAATAGTAAGTAAACCATTGAATTATAACAATGGCAGGATTTCCACATGATCTTCAAGAATATGGACAAAAATATTTATGAATAAAATGCTGACTTCTGCTTCATTTATAATGCTAAATTGATGCATTGATTCTTTTTTCTTGCACTATTTACTAAATATTACCATATGTATTTTCTTTCACTTAATTCAGTTTAGCCTTGTTCTTTGAAAAGGTACATTTATAGAACATTACTTTATGGGTGCTGGCAATACTGTATGTATATATGAAACACCTCTGTTTTAAAGGATGAATAATTCCCACTGCATATTCAGTATTCAGTTGTTGTGTTGGAGCCATTTATATTTCATTTGATTGTTCAACAAGCAGGGGTTCAGCTATTCATAGTTTCAGAAGATGGACATTCCAGAATGTGGAAGTATTTGGTCACCAGATCCTATGTCATTAGCCTTACAAGAATGATCTTCAGCAGGATCTCTTTAGAATTCCTGACCAAATTCTTTTCAATAAGGAATTGTTGATAAGATACTAACTATAGTAGAGAAAGTTCAGAATCTAGCTGCCACATTCCATACCAGTTGTAGCTTTAAAGCATGGGTGTCAAATTCAAGGCCCAGGGGCTGGATTCTGCCTGCAGGATGCTTAGATCTGGCCCATGGGGCTGCCCTAGAAACAGCGAAGGACTGGCCTGCACTGCTTCTGCCAGTGAAAATGGAGCTCAGGAGGGCTGTGTGCAGCCTTTCCAAGCTCTGTTTTCGCTGGCAGAGAGTTGCAGGAGGCTATCTTCACCAAAAACAGAGCTTGGGAGCCCGTTTTTGCTGGCAGAGTGCTTAGGCCTCCAAAGGCACCCCCAAATATTAGTGACATCTAGCTGGCCATGCCCACCATGGCCTCCAAAGGTCAAACACAACCCTGATGCAGGCTTCAATGAAATCAAGTTTGATACCCCTGCTTTATAGTTATAGCTTCTAGATTACATCCAAAAACAGTACATATAGAACATGTTATACAGGGCAATCTAATGGTGACCAAGTTATAACCTACTGTTACCAGAGCATTATACTCCAAGTTGCATCAAACTGTAACTAAGCCCAACATTATAGTACAAAGACTTTTGCAGCGCTAAGCCCAGCACCAGCTTTGCCCAGCACTGTAGGACTGAATGGCTTTTGCCCAACGAAGTTGAGACTGGAGTTTGCACTGCAAAGAATGGTAGATATGGTAGATAAAATCAACTCTGTGAAGCCTATGTAATCCAAGGAATAGTTCATGCCAAAACTACTCAACTACAATAAAATCATGAGTAAATGCTATCTTATTATCAAACTGACCTGCCATTTAAAAATCGCATCACAAGCCAAAGGCTATTGAACCTTCAAATATTGACAAGAAAAGTGTCATTTGACTGCCTAACTAAAACTTTATATATATTTTTCAGTCTCAGTGGTGTACTTTCCTTTCTTATTTCCTATATACTTCTCATAATAGGTTGACCAGACCAGGCCATGAAATAGAATGGAAATATCTATGAAAGACTAAAAACTACTATATTTAGATTGGCTGTAATAACCTAATGTTGAAAGTCTGGTTGTTTCCTTTCTTCTCTCTTTTATATTTACTGTATATAAATCAAGGGATGCCTATTAGAAACATTTTTGAAATCTTCCCTCATTGTTTGCACCGTTTTCCTTGCTGCTTTGGTAACCAATCCTTTCTCTTTGCAGCAGTTATCCTTTTTTCTCTTATACCTACTTAAAATCATTTCAGTGGAAATCCAGTTTTCTTTCTACCCTTCCTACATATGTTCTTCCCATGTCATGTGCCATTCATGCTTTATGGGAAAAGGAGACAGTAAAATGAGACAAAGAGAAAAGCATATGAGACATTTTCCTATTGGGATGCAACAGAATCTGTCAGTCATGGGCAACAAATTGTAGTCTGCCAGGCTCCTCCTGGGCTATAGTTGTACAACAATCACTTAGGATGGCTAATGTGGATATTTGGAACAAAGAAAGCATAATAAAATCTGTCCATATTAAGGAATCCATTTGCCCTTCATAGTTCTGTTGCAACTGCCAAGTCACTTTTCTAAGGAGTATGACTATCCTTTCTGTTAAGTACAGGGCATGGGTCGCAATAACTGGAGACAATTGTGGAACAGTGAACTTCAGCTCTTTATTTGCATCGTGACTAGGATAACAACAACGGTTAACTCTGCCTTATATAGGCATCTTTTGTATGATTCAACCAATAACGAACCAGGAATGCTATCTTTATTAACCAATAGGAACTCTGAGTTAAGGACCAATCAGGTCCGCAATAGCTGACCAATCCTGGTCGAGCTGCCTCATAGCCAATCAGAAGTGCAGGGCCAGAACCCTGCACTTTACCTCAAGCTCAGAACTTTATTGAATTATTGTGTACACAACACCCCTTCCCCCTGGTTCCTCAAATCCGGTATGGTCACATAGTCCTTCAAATAGGACGGTTGTCTTTTAAGTCTTTTAGATTTCCGTTGGATTGGCTGATTGCAATCCTGTTGAGGTAGTTCGTTGTTTAGCAGCAATTCCGCTTCAGGTTCAGAGTTTATTTCTTCCTCATTTCCTCCATTGTCCTCTATTCCCTGAGGTGCAATTCCTTCCTCTTCTTGCCCCCTTTCTTGCGTGTCGCTCCCGTCGTCGTTTCCTTCGAACGGGTTCCCTGGATCTTCCTCATCTTCCGTACTCTCCCCCCCCTCAGTTTGGTCATAGGGAATTTGATTATTTGCTGGCGCAAGTCGCGACCGCAATTGGTCGATATGCCGTTTGTACAGTTTATTGTCCAGGCATTGTACTATGAAGGATTTGGGGCCAGTTACGCGAACTACTGTCACTTCTATCCATAATGGGTGGCCAGATAAGTTCCGTGCATAAACGAGGTCTCCTACCTGGAAAGTGCGACAGCGTCCGCTGGACCCTATGGGTTTCTCCGGTTCGTAAGCAGGGTGTAGCCGGTCGAGGTGGGAGCGGAGTCGTCGTCCCATTAGTAATTCCGCGGGAGTTCTCCCTTTGACGCTGTGTGGTGTGATGTGTTGCAAGAAGAGGATTTGATTCACTTTTTCGTCGATATTATCGTAGTCCGTTTTTAATAATGTCTTTTTTATATACTAGACCATGCGTTCTGCTCGGCCGTTGGTCGCAGGGTGCGCTGGCGAGGTGAGTGCATGGCGGATGCCGCGGTCAGCGAGGTACTGCTTGAACATCAATGCAGTAAACTGTGGCCCGTTATCGGACACTAGGACGTCTGGTAGGCCATGGGTTGCAAAGAGTCTGCTTAAAATTTTAATCACCGCTTCGGATGTTGTAGTCGCCATACGATGGATCTCCAGCCAATTGGAGTATGCGTCGACTGTGAGTAGGAATGTGTGGCCTCTGGTCGGTCCCGCAAAGTCCAGGTGTATTCGGGACCATGGCCCACGCGGCGTCTCCCATTCTGTAGGGATGGCTCTTGGAGGAGCGTTGCTGGCTTGTTGGCAATTAGGGCAAACTTTAACCCACTGCTCGATTTGGCGATCCATTCCCGGCCACCAGGCATAGCTTCGTGCAAGCGCCTTCATGAGCACGATGCCGGGGTGGCCCTCGTGCAAAATTTGCAATAGTGTCTTTCGGAGTCATTCTGGGATTACGACCCTATCACCCCAGATGATGCAGCCCTTCTGCGAGAACAGTTCAGTTTGTCGCGATTTGAATGGTGCGAAGTCATCTGGGACTCGGTCCAATGGCCATCCCCGTTCTACCCAGCTTAGGACTCGGGCTAGGGTTTGGTCTCGTCTGGTTTCTCTCGCGATGTCTCGTGCGGTCATGGGTGGTGAGTTGAGTGCTTCTGTCTGCAACGTGGTTGTCATTGGTGCTGGATCGTCGAGAGTCTCTGGAAGCGGTGCTCGGCTGAATGCGTTGGCGTGGGGAATGGCTTTCCCCGGGCGATATTGCAGCCGATAATTATGCGCAGCTAGAAATTCTGACCATCGGGTCATCCTAGGGGATAATATGTAGGGGGTTGGCTTGTCCCCGGCTATTATCCCTAGCAACGGTTTGTGGTCAGTAACAATTGTGAAAGTTCTTCCATACACATATTCGTGAAATTTCTTCACAGCAGAGACAATTGCAAGGGCTTCTTTATCAATTTGTCCATAGTTCCTCTCTGCTCTCGAAAGAGTTTTTGAAAAGTATGCAATAGGGGCTTCGTTCCCATTAGGAAACACGTGGCTCAAAATGGTGCCCACGCCGAAGGGGGATGCATCGCAGGTGATGACCAACGGTAAAGTCTCGTTACACTGCATAAGTACAGAGTCAGATGTGAGCAGTTTTTTAACATTCTGGAATGCCTGTTCTTCATGATAACCCCAAACCCACATTGCTTTCTTATCTAATAACCGCTGTAACGGTTCAGCGACAGTTGCTTTGTGCGGTTAAAACACATTATAAAAATTGATGAGGCCTGAAAACACTTGGAGATCAACTTTGTTGCGTGGCCTGGGAGCGTTCTTAATCGCTCTTAATTTACCTTCGGTAGGGTGTATACTTTGTCTATCAATCTTGTACCCCAGGAATTCAACACTGTCTGCGTACAATTTACACTTATTTTTTTTTACCCTGAGTCCGGCCTCTTGCAATTTTTTAAGAACACATGTTAANGGCCTGTTCCGTTTTTTCATCCACGGGTAATTGTTGGTCGGCTTGAGCTAAATCTAATTTAGCGAAAACCTTCCCACCCCTCAGGGAATGGAGGAGGTGTTGAACGACAGGGACTCGAAATGCGTTCTGTTGCAAGGCGTGGTTCAGAGTGGCCCGATAGTCCCCACAAATTCGAATTGACCCGTCAGGCTTAATGGGGGTT
>BHEV01013307.1:18063-35403 GCA_004319985.1 Emydocephalus ijimae
CTCTATCGATGATCGTCAGAGGTAAGTAGGCTGTATGTTTTTTGAAGGAAACTCGAACTCGGCAGGACCCGACGACAGGGATTCGATTCCCTTGGTAGTCCTTGAGGATGAGGCGTTGAAATTTGAGGTCTTGGCGTTGGACTGTGGGGATAAGTTGCTTGAGTGTCTTCCATGACACCATCGAGAGGGATGATCCCGAGTCAACTTCCATGAGGCATGGCTGATTCTCGATGGCTACGGTGACTCGGATATTCTTCGCATCCAAGGCGGATGCGTGACTGATAGTGATAGTATGGTGAGCCTCTTCTCTCTGCATAGCTGGATTTCTGTAGGAGTGGTTTACTGGCGTCCGCCTAACAGGACGGCTTCCTGTCGATTGGTGGTTAGCGGTGGTTAGCCCCCTTAGAGGCCTGTGTTGGGCCTAGCAGACTGTGGCAGACCCGGCCGATGTGGACTCGTTTCCCGCACTCGTGGCAGAGCGTATCGCGAAATTTGCATTCGGACCTGGCATGGTTGGTTCCACAGCCAGCGCAAGGACGTAAGGACTTCGAACGATGGTCTCGCTCAGACCGCAGTCAGTGGACCTCTTCTTCGTCGCTGTCTGACGACGAAGAGAGGTCCTCATGGTGCGTTGTGGCGGCCTTCTCGTCTGCACTGGTAGGAACGTCCCCGGTCCTTGGCGGTATAGGGTTTCGGGTTTTTCGAAGCTGTGCGGCCAACTTCTTGGTCGCCTCAGCCGCAACCGCGTCGGCAATGGCGTCAGCAAGGCTGATGTCGCCTTTCGCCATCAACTTGCTTTGCACAGCTGGAGCATCTAATCCCAGAACTATTCGATCTCTCAGTGCCTCTTCCAAGTCGGCAAACTCGCAGAGGCCGCCTAAATTTCAGAGGTCTGCCACGAAATCGGCCACGCTTTCTCCCTTTCGTTGGTTTCTTTGATAAAACTCATGGTGTCTCACGAGTGTAGGCACGGTTGGCGCATAGTAGCCCTTCAGGATGGGTTCGAGGTCATCCCAGCTCATGGCCTTCACTTCTCGTGGCTTAGCGAGTGCTTTGGCCATCTTGAAGACGGCCGGGCCACAATGCGTTAGGAATAACGCTCTTTTCTTTGCCGGTGTCACATCTTTAAGGTTGTTCATCTCGAGAAACATTTGAAAACGATCCATATAGGATTCCCAATCTTCCTGACTTGGGTCGAACGGAGCGGGTGGTACGATGCTGCTGGACATGGTTTCCGTTGTTGGCGTCGTCTTTCACGTGCTCGGTATTCGTTTCTCAGTTCTTCGGTTCAGGCGTCTCCACATCCCATCCTCATCGCCAGTGTTTTCGTACTGGGCATGGGTCGCAATAACTGGAGACAATTGTGGAACAGTGAACTTCAGCTCTTTATTTGCATCGTGACTAGGATAACAACAACGGTTAACTCTGCCTTATATAGGCATCTTTTGTATGATTCAACCAATAACGAACCAGGAACGCTATCTTTATTAACCAATAGGAACTCTTAGTTAAGGACCAATCAGGTCCGTTATAGCTGACCAATCAGCTATAAGCTGCCTGATAGCCAATCAGAAGTGCAGGGCCAGAACCCTGCACTTTACTTCAAGCTCAGACCTTTGTTGAATTACTGTATACACAACACTTTCTATAAAGCTTAATCCAAAATCATAACTTCAAAATCCTTGAAATGAAAGTTTAAATAATTGTAGTAAAAGATATATGCTGGAGGAGAATTATGAATGATCCTAACACCACTTCTTTTCATTTTATCTGTTTCCATTTTAGTAGTAGTGTTTGAAGTATTGAGTTTTTTAAATCTTGGTGTGTAAGCATAATATAAATTCTAATTCATATTGTTTTGCTATTATTTTTCCAGTACTATTGTATTTTCCTATATTTCTTGAATTGAAATTGCTAATGGATAACTTATCCTTAAAATTAAATATTTCAAATAGGCGTTGCAAGTTAGACACCATAGATTTCTCAGAAATGCACCCCTTTGTTTACTTTTTTTTTTTAACTTTTAAGGAGTACTTAAGTGAAAGAGACTTTCTTCTGAAATGCCCAAGAATCACATGTTCATCTTTCCTCTTTAAAAATACAGAATCAGGCACTTGATCAAAATACATTCAGTGTTATGATTTAAGCATTGTATTGAGCTCATAATATGGTACATATTTCAACAACCTCTTTAGTATTAGGTGCAGTCTCAAAGAAAATCAAAGATCATATTCTGGACATTGTCTGAGTTTTGTATTATACTTTGATAATTAAACTGGAAAAAATTATCTTGAAAATCATAATGAAGTCTGATTACTCTTGAGTTTGGTTTGTCTTAGTACAGGTCAGTTGCTAACATTATGAACTATAATGTGAACCATGAATTCAGATTCCTCCTCAGCTATTTCTCATTATGTTATTCTTAAAAAGCCACTGTATCTATTTTGCCTTCTCATAATAAGCAGGTATTCCTTCCTTTATTGAGACCTATCTGCAGTGTAGGAGTTATCCCTTCATAACCCAAAGACTCTTTTATATGAAAAAGTCATACATAGAGAATGTGTTAGTTTCTCTTCCTTTGCCTTTAAATCTTGTATTGGAAAAACAATAACATAATTTAAAATTAAATTTTGTTTTGGTTTTTTGAGATTGCTTTCCACATTTTTCTGTAAAATTTCTATAAATTTTAACTTTATATTTCATTATTTTTAAATAACTGTATATTGATTTAAGTTTATTATATATTTTTACTGTATCTGTGTATTTTTTGTTTATTTTGATTTGTCAATCGCTTACAAGATAATAGGTATAAGTATACATATAGTTAGGAATACATGAAATGGATACATATTAGAAAAATAAAAGAATAGGACAGGGATGGTAGGCATGTTGGTCCGCTTATGCACGCCCCCTACAAACCCCTTAGGAAAGGGATGAGGTCAATAGTAGACAGTCTAAGGTTAAAGTTTTTGGGGTTTAGGGAAGAAACCACACAGTCAGGAAGAGTATTCCAGACATTGACCACTCAGTTGCTGAAGTCGTATTTCCTGCAATCAAGTTTGGTGCAGTTAACCTTGAGTTTGTATCTATTGTGTGCTCTTATGTTGTTATGGTTGAAGCTGAAGTATTCATTGATAGGTAAGTCATTGCAATGTATAACTTTATATGCCATACTTAGATCAGACCAGAGATGACATAATTCAAGGTTTTCTAGGTCTAGAATTTCAAGTCTGGTGGCATAAGGTATTCTACAACGAGTAGAGAAGTGGAGAACCCTTCTTGTGAAATATTTCTGGACTTTCTCAACTGTGCTAATATCAGATACGTAATGTGGGTTCTAGACTGATGAGCTGTATTCGAGTATTAGTCTAGCAAATGTTTTGTATGCTCTAGTTAGTAGTATGATATTACCAAAGAAAAAGCTATGTAGGATTAGGTTAACAACTTTTAATGCCTTTTTGGCTCTAGCACTTAGATCATTATAGATGAGTATTCCAAGGTCCTTTACTTGGATCATTAACAAGGTTTTGACTATTCAGCCTGTATTTTATTTTCTGATTTATTTTTTTTTGCCAATATGTAAGACAGAGCATTTATTTGTTGAGATTTGAAGTTGCCATTTGTTTGACCATTCTGATACATAGTCAAGATCTTTTTGGAGGGTAGTAGTATTGTCTGTGGTATTGAATAGCTTCACATCATCAGCGAAGAGAACGCAGTTGCTCTTAATATGATCACAGAGGTCATTTATGTAGAGTATGAAAAGAGTTGGTTCTGGAACACTTCCTTGGGGGACACCACTATTGACAGGTACAGAATTTGAAAGGACACTCCCAATTTTGATCATTTGTTGTCTGTTTGACAGGAATGCTTCTATCCAGTTATGTAGTTGTCCAGAGATACCATAAGATTTTAGTTTTAGGAGTAGTTTGTCGTGTACTACTGAATAAAAGGCTTTACAGAAGTCTATGTAGATTGCGTCAATTGTTTCAAGTTGTGTAGTCCAAATATTTTTGCAGTGTAAGAGTTGCAGATTACAGGATAGTTTTTTTTTCTGAAACCAAATTGTTTATTGGAGAGTAGGTTGTTTGTCTCTAAGTGGAGGATACTGGATTGGTTAATAATTGATTCCATGACTTTACAGATGATGCAGCATAAGGGGATTGGTCTATAATTTTCAACTAGGCTGGGGTCTCCCTTTTTGAAGATGGGGATGACCATGGCTTTTGACCATAGTTTTGGCAAGGAGCTGGTCCTGAAAGATTTTTCAAAGATTATGCTTAGAGGTTCGGCTATGGCAGTGGATAGCTTTTTTAAGAAGTAGGCACATATTCCATCCGGTCCAACAGATAGAGATGGTTTTAGATTGTGTAGTGCTTTTTCAACATTGTCTTCTGTAAAATTAGATCATTGTAGTTTTCTGTGGTTCAGTTAGGAAATACTGGACATGATCCATTGCTGTTTACAAATACTGAGCCAAAGAATGTGTTAAAGAGATTTGCTTTAATGGTGTTGTCATTACAGTCTTTGCCACCCCGTTCAGGGGTGGGATGGACCTTGAGTCATTTACTTTGTTGTTTACAAAATTGTAAAAAGTGCGGGTGGAATTGGTGCATAGAAGTTTTTCCTCTTGTTTAATGTGATAATTGGTACATTCAGTCTTTGTCTGGTGGCATAAATTTTTGTATCGGCTTTTGAAGTTGGCATCATGACCAGATTTGTTTTTCTGCCAGAGTGATCTCATTTTGGATTGAAGTTTCCTTATTGTGATGGGTAATCTGTTTTTTTGGGGGGGGGGTTGTTATTGATACATGTAGTTTGATGACTCTTTTGATTTCAAGTAAAAATATGTTGTAATGGTCTTCAACAGTATTGCAACCAGTGAATAGAAATTGCCAATCAAGGGATGAGAGATCGTTGTCTATAAGATCATAATTGCCTTTGAAGTTATAATTGGGGATTACATGATTGTGATGATTTTTGTGTGGGCGTATGTTGAGACAAAAGTCGATCATATTGTGGTCACTGTTGGAAAAGGGTTCTTTAGTTTGTATTCTGTAAATTAAATTCAAACTATTGCAGAAGATGAGATCGAGGCAGTTGTTAAGTCTAGTATCGTTGGTTACTAGTTGTTCCAGTCCCAGATTTGTAACAGCATTGTAAAAGTTGCATTTATGGGTTCAGTTGTACATTCATTTAGGGTCCAGTTAATATGAGGTAGATTGAAGTCACCAAGAAAAATGGGCATGTGGGCAGGATGTTGCCCATGTTAGTCGTGAATTTAGCTTGTTTACATGTTCGATGTCATAATCAGGTGCGCTGTAACATAGTAAGAATCGAAATGTGTTATTTAAGGATAGTTCACAGATGATGGTCTAAGGAAGAGCAAGCTCCTGGGTAACTTGGATGTTTTTTTAGATGTAAGGACTTTTTATAGAAGATAGCAACACCACCTCCTCTATGAATTTCACGATCTGATCAGGAAACATGATAGTCTCTTACTGTGGTTATGGAGTCAGGGAAAAATGCATTGAGACATGTTTCACAGACAAATATGATGTCGAATTTAGCCATATTTAGTAAGAGGAGCAATTCAGGTATTTTATTCACAAGGCTTCTTGCATTGAGTAGCTTGCATTTAAGGTCAGTTGTGGTTGGAATAGAGGTAGTTAGGGGTGTGCGTTCCTAGTCTTGGGTGATGGTGGTTTGGTTGAAGTAGCATTGTGGTTGAAGGTTAAAGCTGAGTTGTGGATTGTGTGACTTACTTTTGATACAGTCAGCATGGTAGTCAATGTACAGGTCCTTCTCTCCATTGTCTAGATGTTTTTTGAGTTCTGTGTGGAGTACACGGGAGTGGGCACATTGCTGTATGGTTAGGTCAGGGTGAGAACAGAGGTTTTTAAGTTTGGTGTTGCTTTTGGCAAGTGAATTTATAGTATAAATGAATTTACGTTTGCTTGATTCATTTTTGCAAATGACCCTGCAGAAGCATGAGGCCACAGAGCCGTCTCTGTTTTTGAGCTCTTGGCCAATGAGGGAAATGTCAAGTATTTCATCAGGGGAAATGTTTGATGCTTGATAATCACTGATGATGTTTCAGACAGTTGTGATGTCATCATTGTCATTGATGTCCTCGAGACCAAATAAGATAGCATTTGGACATTTCTGTTTGCGTTCAACAGCTTCTCTGATGAGGATTGGGATGTCATTATTTGTCTGCCTTATGTTTTTCTGTGGATTGGGTTGTGGTTGTTGGGTAGAGATGTGGTTTGTAGCTATTGGATGTTCAAGTTTTTGCATTGTGTCTTTTTTTTCAAGGTTGGATAATCTTTCTTTTAAAGCATCTAGGGATGCTACTATGGTGTCAAGATATGTTATTCATGTTTTTTTGGTATCAGCTCTTTCAAACAGATCCAGTTTGGGTCTGCATGATTTGCAGAGATATGGAAACTCATTGGATGATTCTAGCTATTGAATCATTTGCTTGGGTAATCCTAAGCAGTCATATGAGAGTATTTGTTACGTAGAGAACATTTGCTGGAATTTTCATTATACTTTATAGTTTTATAGCATTTAAGGCATGTGCAGAAGTCTTGTGGTTCATTGGTGGGGATTACTTTCTCTTTAGGTTGTGGTTTGGTATTGGATTTTTTTCTTGGCATGGGTAGGTTTGTTAAGATGATACGTTGATTAAATTACTTAATGAAACAATTTTGGGTAATCAATATAGCCAATATCACACCAATCAATCAATTACAATAATCTCTGTAGTCAAATAATTTTGCTAAGCAACAATCAGCCATATCAATTAATTACACTAATTGCTAATCAATTAATTACACTAATCATTAATCACACTGTTCAATTAAATTCACTAAATCACTAATTTTACTAATCAATTAAATTACATGAATCTTGATCTTTTAAACTAATCAGTAATCACACCATTTGCACCAAACACTCTAATCACACTAATCAATTAAAACAAATCAATTAAACCATTAATAAATTATTTTATAGAAATTGATTATCTAATCATTGATATAGATAATGAGATAGAAAAATTGTATGTTTTGAGGTAATGAATTGATCAGTGTTTGATTAAAATAATGAGGTAGTATTGAAAGTCTGCAAGGAAAGGGTTAATTGTTTTATTAGCAGCTGTTATTTACTGGGTGGGAGGGGTTTATTGCTCCAATGGCTGCTGCTATTACACTGCAAGCAATAGGCTGTAACAGGATGTTCAAAAACACCCTGGATTATTGAAAGATTATTGAAAGAGAGCAAAACTCGCTGAATTAAAACACTTTAACTACAATCAATATATCTCTGAATAAGATTGTTTTCCAATTGTTTTCCAATAAGTTCTTCAAGTTGAGTAGTAGTAAAAATACAGTCCAGAAATTTGGGTTAACCAATCCAATCTGTTCTTTACTTTTAAAGTTACTTCTAGCTGAAATATCCTTTTTTATTCTTTACTAAATCTGACAGTCACTCGTGAACATTAATTGCAGCTAATTTCCTCCTTTGAGTCCCACTTTCCAAGGAAAATTCCACTGCAGAAATTGGAATGATTCTTACCAAGACTAAGCACACTGTTATAAGATCTTTCCTTTTTCACTTCCGTCTCAGCTGCCTTCCCGGCTTCAATTGAGCCATGCTGGTGGTTCTCTTTTTATTTCTGATGGAGGGGTTTTCTTTGGGTCAGTCGAGGAGACTCTCCTCTCCTCATGACTACCGAAGTATCCCTCTGACTTTACCACCCATCCAGGGTGACTTTTCTCTGAGGCTTGAAGAAATTGGCGGGACTTCATGGAGCTTCCACTCAACCGCACCGCGCCACTGTATAAGGGACTAAGTAGCAATGTAGGTATAACAAAAAAATGTGGCTGTGAATAAATAGGTGTGCATATAATATTGTTGGGATTTTTTTCATACAGCAAGGAGTTGGATGGAGAAATTCAACTTCTGTCCAAATTCAATTGCAGCTTCATACTAGGACATCTTGAGTACATGTTGTATAACATTAGATACATTGGTATTTGGTAAATTCGGAAATGCAGGACATTATCCTCACAGCTCCAATACAAAGAATTGTAAAAAAGAGTAACCTTGGCATTTAAAAATGCTACTCGTGAGTGATTAAATTACATAATATGAAGTAAACAGATTTTTCCTCTTTATGTTCTCAAACTTTTAGCTGTGCTGTTACTTTCACTCATTGGTGTATTGTAATTAAGTTTCAAACATAACAAATGCTGTTTTCAAATTTGATTCTGTTTTCATTCTGACAGGGATTTAAAATTGAAGGTAATCCATTTTTCAGTCTCATATTACCAGCATTAGACAAAAGAAGTCCCAAGTAAAAGTGAATTATGTGAGAACAAATAAAGTTGCAACTTTTCTTCAGTGTAAGGTCCACTTTTAAAATTTCACTTATCTAATCTGAACTTGAAGCTTAAATGTAATTTGCTCCAAAATGTAGTCCAAAACCTGATCTTGATCTGAACTCTCCTCTCCTGTCAAATAAAGACGTACTTAACTTCATTTTGAGAGGAAATTGCCAAATGTTCATGCTGCTTTTTTACTTTAAGCAAGTTCACCACTCTTTTAACTGAAATCTGGATCTTTATTATCTCTCCGATATATATTCTTATGTGCATATCCTTTAAAAAAAAAAAAAAAAAAGCATGATGCCTTTTAGGTTTTGCTGATAGTTGTGAATATACAGCATGTGATCCACAAGGACAAAGTCAAAGTCAGAGATCCACAGAAGTAATTTATATGCTTACATATAAATCACAACTCTATATGTTGATTCTTCATGGGGAATCATTGCACAACACAACATATCTACACTGTATCTTAAAGTAATTATGTTTTACCCTTTCATATTAATCTATTATGCCAAAATGCTTTTAAACTGAACTAGCCAAGCTTAAAATAATGTTTATCAAGGTGAATTAATTCCTTTACAAAAAGGAATTTTGTAAAACTTGTTGTGGTAGCTGCAGTGCTGTTTTTTTTTTTTTTTACTTAGCCCTGTCATTAATGTAAAAACATATGAAGTGGAAACAAAACTTTATTCTGCTATTGTGCAATAGGACTGGATAAAATAAATTGTGCATGTTATTTACTTATAAGTGCAGCTGTCAACACTCAAATTATTTTCCAAGTCCCAAGATGTTAAAACATATGGGATTTAATTATGAAAAAGACAGATGTTATCGCATCTTTTGATTCCCATTCAGGTAGTTCCCAGATTCTAATTTATTTTCTAGAGAACACGCACCAGCACTAATATGTTTACTTTTTACAAAACTGATTAGTGGATTATTGAGAACATATAGTTTGGTTTTGTGTTTCTTTTTCTGTTTTTAATTTCTTGGGAATCTATGGGAAACTGTATGTCTGAGTCATACGCATTAGTTAATCTTTGCATGTGCTATGGGATCCCCTTGTTAAGGTTTTGTACCTGTATATATGATTGTCATCATAAACATTCAATTATTTTTACTAGCATTATATCTCATATTTTCAGACTTTATTTTTATATATTAACAATAACTGAATATATTAATTACAATTTCTTCATTTTAGAGACAAAATGAAATAATGTCCATAAATGGGAAACATATTAGCATGTGGTACCAAAATGAATAAAAGTAGACCAGATATAAAGTTTGTGCTTCAAAACAATCTTTAAGCTTTCAATTAAAAATGCAGTTGTTTTTCCTTCAGCACCAAAAATGAAGTATTGATCAGTATGCATTTCCAACAAGTATGAACAATTAAGGGTTACTGTTAGGAATGTAAGTCACCTCACAGTTATTTGGGTTGGAAATACATAAACCAGTATAGACATTTTAATACTGTATCTTTAAGAGAGTCCTAAAACTGTAATTGGGTGTGGTCCCTCAAACGGCCATAAGATGGAGCCAGAAACCTGGGTTGTTTAGTCTCAGAAGAGAATGTGAGTGAGTCTCTGTTTCCTTCTGTTGGAGAGTATTGCCATTCCTCCTAATTGATTGTTATTCTTGGATTTGATGTAAGTCTGTTAATGAACTGTTTTTGATACTGGACTTTGTTATTGGATTATTCCTGGGCTGAAAACTGACTGATTGACTTGGACTGTATTTGAACTTTGCTTAAAAGTTTATTGGAAGTAAAAACCTACATTTACTGTACAGTGTATCTGTGTGCTGTGTGTGTATTATTCTTCCCTACTCTCACTACGTCTCCCTGTATGCATTCATTCTCCTTATGCAGAATTACCTCAACACTTTCACTGATTTTTTTAAAAATGGATTACAATATAGACCGATATATGCTATGTGTTAAGGCTGCATAGCAAGGATACTATATTTATTATACATTGATAATAATAGCTAGCAAAACTTGTGTAAAAAGTGTCCATCCTAAAAGTATGTATTATTTGAGATTAATAATATTAATTAATGATAATAATATGTTCAAGAAAGCAGATTTGAACTTACAGTAGATATGTGAAATTATCCTGGTGCCCAGCAAGTCTATTTATTAAGTAGCTTGTAACATTTCACATAATGTTTATACTTCCAAATCAATATGGGTTGTAGAAATGTCTACAAGTTCAGTCTGACTTTGCTGAACAATTAATTGTATATTTATTATACAACCATTCAAATCAAAGTACTGAAAGTAATGCTGTATTATTTCTTTAGTTATGAGTTTAGCCAGAAGATATATTAAGAACAATAAACAACAATGTACTTCCTGATATTGCTATTTACCAATCAAGGGAAATCTCTTCTTGTGGAGATTATTTGGAAAAAGTCAGTTTCCTTTGTATATGTATGTACTTTTCTCTGTACATATATGTAAGTGTATGGTTTTCAATTATTCTACTATTCATATTTATAGTTTTACCAGTAGAATACTATGCTGAGAGGCATTTATTCATGGGAAAATATTACTTGTGGCTTATTATTCCTGAATTATCAATGGAATATCATTGATCAATATCATCAAAATATTAGCAAGTTCTACTGTCATTAATTTAACAGTTTTGATGTTTTCCAGAATTAATACATTATATTTATTATGATTCTACATGTATCATTTTTCACCTATCTTCTTCATTCTAGTAAAATATGTTAGTTTTCTTTGTTTTCATTTCATTTTTTTTCCTTTTTAATTTGTTTACAATTCATTTGATTAGGCAACTTTCTCAGGTATAAATGCTTGAGAACAACACATACTCAGTGGCAAAATTATCTGAATAACTCGTCTTTCATATACTATCTGAATATCTATTCTGCTTAGCTGTGGGTAGTGAGCATTGTTTTAATAAAAGTATTGGATATACTTGGAATGCCAGTGTGATTTGGGTCATGAGCTGTAATTCTTCTGAAAATGTTCATTTTTGCTTTCAAAATATATTTTCATACTTTTTTTCTGCCTAAGAACAAGATGTAACTTGTTATCTAACTAAGAGAACTTACTTTATGGTAGTGGCTGTATAGCAAAAGTATTGTTAATGACATGCCTCAGAGAATATTATAATAAGCTTTTTGATACATTAAAAAGATTTCGGCATTCTTGGTTTAAAAGTTTTTTTCTAAAGAATATGCAAAATATTCTTTATATATTTTCCCACTGCACTTGAAAATAAATGGCTCTGCCACAATTTGCAACTGAGCTATCCATACTTAAAAAAGAGGTTTTGAACTGCCTGGCTTGCTAGCATAATTTACAAAATGTTAAGCTTCATTGCATAATATATTTAATGTTTGTCTTCAATTTCAAGCAGAACAAAACAGTTTGCACTCAGCTATGCATTTTTACAACTGAGATACATTTTATACTGTGTTGAAGGTTATACACTGTGATTTGTTATGTATTATTACAAAGGATTGGTTTCAATTTAATTTTATGCAATTATTTAATTTTGCCCACAAGCTTTCACAATGCCACATATTGTTTCAAATCCTAATTATATGTAAAGAAATGTTGATTTCATAATTGTATTGAATGTATCTTTTGTGAACATAACAGAATACTATTACAGAAATTAGTTATGATAGGACAGTTATGGCTAACCTTTTTGGGCTCCTGTGCCAAAAATTGTGCACTGCCAGCACCCAGAAGGCAATGTGCATGCCCCTACGCACGCATGCGTAATTCCTACCCACCCATCCCCGTCACCCCCTGACCTGTACTGCACCTCACAGCTGATTTTCAGCTGGTTTGAGGACTTCTTTGGCCTCTGAAAGGCTTGAGGAAGGCTTCTGCAGGCTTTGCAGGCCAAAAACTAGCCCCCTTTCATCACTTCCAATATTTTCTAAAAAACATGCTGAGTGAGGTAAGTTTGCCTGCAGCTCACATGCCGGCACAAATGGCTGTGCATGCCACCTGTGGCACTTGTGCCATAAGTTCACCATCATGGTTATAGGGTATCTAAATAGTTGTAATTCCTAATTCATGTATTTCAAACATGGTGAAGAAACAAGTTACTATTATACTTTTGGACATCTACATGAAATAAGAATTTTTAAAACAGTCAAAATATAAAATGTAGCATTTTTAAAAGACAAAATATTTTACAATGTTAAGTCTATAGATTACCTGAGATGACTGGATAATGGTAGTATTAAAATGTAACATTATAACTGACCATTTAAAGATTATGTATATTATAACTGTATATGTTATATATATCTATAACTTGTTTTTTGTTTTTAGTTCAAAAAAGCACTGTATTTCATTTTATGTTAAAATACATGGATTTATTCATATATATTAGAAGCAAATGGCATTTATAAACTATTCCTTGATTCTAAATTGTAACTCTGACTATCTATGACTGAAGATTGTAATCTAGTGTCAGGACTGGGTTAGTGGTCAGAAAATTAACTTTGTAGACTTACTTGAATGGGGGTATTATGAAAGTAGAGAATGTCAGCAAGATCTGTCAACAGTTGGTGCTTAAAAATATATAAAAGGAACACCACACCATACATTTAAAAAAATGAATCCAATTGCTTCTTTTCTGAGAAGATCTTTCTGCAAATGCAGAAGCTTTGAAAACAAACAGTAAATTCCAAGTCACCATTCCTGCTCAATCAGTAAATGTAAATTATTGCCCATGGCTATCATTTTTCTGGAATATAGAAGAAATACTGTATAATTCCTACTAATGTTTATTCTTGCCTCTGTGGGAGCCAAATAAGTAGTTAGAACAACTTTTTGAAGGCCTGACACATATACTTTAATAGTGGAAGGTAATGAAATGAAAATTCTGATGCTCAGGCCATCGAGAGACGATTCTAATGGAGCACAGATAGAACCAACTTAATGACACATAATCAGTCAATTAGCTGTGCTCCTACAATAGCTGTTAACTGTAATAATTTTGATTGGATCATTTCAAAATTGATAAATACAAAATAATACAGACAAACTAGGTATTACAGTAAGGAAAAAGCTCTTATGATCAATATATAATAAACACAGGAGGGTTTACACAGTAAGATGTCAGGTCTATAACATTGCTGTGAAAGGAAATTTTAAATGTGATATAAGCTGCTGTACGGAGTCCTATGGAGTTACAAAATTGCACTCGTTTTAGCGATTATAAGGTATTAGTAGGTATTTTTAACTTTCCTTTCTACTTGCAGTCAGCAGCATAGAAAGAGTTAGCAGATTCTTCTAAATGGATGCAAAACTATTTTAATTTGCAAAACCTCTCTCCCCACTCAAAGTTTTTTCTAAAAATTGTAGACTGCAATTTTTTATATAGTCTGACTTTTATAATAATTTATGGTGAGATTTGATTTCAGAGTATGAATAGTACACGTTTTTTTTAACCAAGTGCATACTAATATTTAACAAAATATGTGTTATATGGTTAAAACCTGAAAAAGACAGTATTCCTCTGTATTCTATGTATAAAGCCTCTTGTAATTTTCAGATTATCATTTATTTTCTGCCTAATTCCTTCTGAAGACCCATTGTCCACAATGCATCGTTGTTTATATTAATATCTATTTCTGCTAACTTATCTGTAAGTTAATAAGTAAAAGGATTTGACCTTATTTAACTTTAGGTATGATGCCATACTAAATTGGCTACCAGAGATTGTCAAATTAATTGCACAGTCTGGTAAAGCAGCAGAAACAGATTTAGTCTCAGGAGAACTGCTTAATGCTTTAGTCTAGTTGGATTTTATTACTATAGTCTAGACTCTAGCCAGAACACATACTTTCTAACACATAAAATCTGTTGCATCTTTACCCTTTACATTTAATTAACCAAAAGCAAAACATGAATGGTTACAACAAATCAAAATAGTAATGTGTTTCTTTGGCTTCTATTAATTGAATGTACCTAGAAAAGTGGTGTCAAACTCACGGCATCATGGCGGCGCCACATGACACATTTGGATTTTCCCCTCTTCGCTAAACGTGGTGGGTGCGTGGCCAGCATGTGAAGCAGCTACTATATAAATTGCATGGTTAGACAACTTCTACAGCAACAATGAATACAAAAGAGTTTTGTTCTTCCACCCTTCTCTGATAATTTATCTACTACAGTTTTACTTCTTTTTTTTAATTTGCAAAATTATAAGTTTAAAAAAAGTAGTTCTGTATCATTCATCTTCTACTGATGAAAGAAAAACATTATGGCTCATGGGGCTGGATTTTACTATTACCAAAACCCATCAAAAATAATATTAAAAAATAATTTAAAAAGGGAAGAGAAAATGGTTTCACTCTGAGGCTGACAAAGAAAAGAAAGACTAGGGGCGATGTGACAGCAATGTTCCCCTATTTGAGGGTGCCACTAAGAAAAACTATAAAACTATATTCTAAAGCACCAGAAGGCAAGACAAGAAGCAATAGATGGAAATTAATCAAGAGAGAAGCAACCTAGAAATAAGGAGAAATTTTCTAACAGTGAGAACAATTAACCTGTGAAATGGCTGTAGGCTTTAGAAAAAGACTGGGCAGCCTGCCTCAAATGGTATATATCAAGTATTGAGCATGGGTTGGAATAAATGGAGACAGCCTCTGAACGGTGAACTTCAGCTCTTTATTGCATAGTGACTTCTCAATTTAACAACAGTGAACTCTGCCTTATATAGGCAAGCCTTGTAAGCTTTAACCAATAACGAGCTAGGAATGCTAGCTCTTTCAATCAATAAGAACTTTCTGTTCAGGGCCAATCGGATTCCTCAGAACTAGCCAATCCAGTCTGGCCGCCTAACAGCCAATCAGAAGTGCAGGGCCAGAACCCTGCACTTTACCTCAAGCTCACACTTTATTAACTATATTGCATGCACAACAGTATATGCTTGAGCAGAGACCTCAAAATTCCCTTCAAACTCTGTTATTCTGTTAGGTAACATCCCTCACGAAGTGTGCTGTCACATTCCAATGGTGGTGGCCCATTAAGTATACAATTTACTTAATTATTTTAATATACAGGTCAGTGGAAACGAACATCGTATATGAAAGGAATCCATTTCAATAATTTAATAAAAGAGACAAAACAATGTCATTCAAAGTGCTCAGGATGCATGGATGTTACATACATACAGATTCCCATGTACTTGTACTGAAAAAAAAAATGGGACACTCAGATTTTTACTATAGAAATTTGTACATCAAACAACTAGTAGTAGTGCTCAATTCACATAAAACAACAAATTGAATTACTTTATCATATCACCCTTGTTAATTTTGGAGAAGAGTATGATTTTGTTGCAATTAAATTAAATTAATTTGCACTAAAAGAAAGATGATGGGTGTCCTAAATTCTGTATATTTATACATACAGCATTTAATCTGAAATAATATGTATAGTTGTTCTCGATATAGGTAACAGAATTGTTAAACCATCTCATAATAACCATTGTTAAACCATATTATAATAATTAGAAGAGTCAAAAAAGACAATGACTGTGGAAAGATAAATATAAAAAACAGTGGTGTTTTCTACCAGTTTGGATTGGTTCAGCCAAACTGGTTAGTAAAAAAAGCCTCTGACGATCAGCTAAGATGAGGGGAAAAAATGACAATCAGCTGAGAGAAAGAAGAGAAAAGCGCAGGATCAGCCCTCCCACCTGCCCCTGTGCTTTTCTCTTCTTTATCCTTTCAGCTGATTGGTGCTGCAGGTCTCTGTTATGAACTAATAAAGGCGTTTAATAAAGTTTTAACAACCTTAAGTAAAAAGCAGAGTTCTAATCCTGCACTTCTGATTGGCTGATAATAGCGACATCGGATTGGTCCTTTCCGGGACATCTGATTGGCTGTTAACGGGCCAACTTTCATTGGTTCAAGGGTTTAACACTTCTATGTTTTCATTGGCTAATAGGACAGCAGCCAACCCTATAAAAGGGCTGCTGCTGCCCAAGGCGATTGCTCTGTTCAGTATGCTTAATAAAGAGTTGAAGTTCACTGTTCACTGCCTCGTCTCCACTCCTTGCACCCATGCGCAGAACTTAACACTGGCGACGAGGGTGGGATGTGGAGACATCTGAGCTGATTGGACATTCACAGAGCACCAAACATAGCACGTGGCTGAAGGCACATCGACAACGGAAAACATGTCCGGCAGCGCCATACCACCCACTCCATTTGACCCGGCACAAGAAGACTGGGACTCGTACATAGACTGGTTCCAGATGTTTCTGGAGACCAACAACTTGAAAGATGCGGGCCTGCCGTCTTTAAGATGGCCAAGGCACTAGCGAAACCAGCTGAGGTGAAATCCATGGACTGGGACGTCCTCACGCCCCTTCTACGGGCCCACAATGTACCCACCGTACCAACGCTTGTCCGAAGAAATGAGTTTTATCAGAGAGACCAACGGAAAGGACAGAGCGTCGCAGATTTCATCACGGACCTCTGGAACCTGGGAGGCCTCTGATGGTTTGCAGACCTCCAAGAAGCTCTGAGAGACTGAATAGTTCTGGGATTAGATGACCAAACGGCGCAGAGCAAGATCATGGCCAAAGGGGACATTGATCTTGCTGATGTCATCAAAGACGCTACTGCAGCAGAAGCAACCAGGAAGTGGGCTGCCCGAATGCGCCGCACCAACCCACCGCTCCGTCAACTCGCCAACGATACCTCACCTCGCCTAGAGAGGCACACAACAGCGGCCCAACACGAGGACCTCGAATCTCCATCAGAAAGTGATGAAGAGGAGGTCAACCGGCTCCGGTCTGAACGCGACCAATGCAACCCGCAGAATTGAAGATTACCGCATCAATGTGCGGGTTGTGGGGCAAACCACCCGCGATCAGATTGCAAATTCCTTGACGCGCTCTGCCATTCCTGTGGGAAAAGAGGCCAC
>BHEV01013308.1:0-28563 GCA_004319985.1 Emydocephalus ijimae
AAGACTGGGACTCATACATGGACCGGTTCCAGATGTTTCTGGAGACCAACAACTTGAAGGATGCCACTACTGGGGAAAAGCAAGCGGTATTCCTAACTCACTGCGGACCTGCCATTTTTAAGATGCACCTACCATACCAACGCTTCTCCGAAGATATGAATTTTACTAGAGAGACCAGCAGAAAGGAGAAAGTGTTGCAGATTTCATTGCGGATCTCCGGAACCTGGGAGGCCTCTGCGGGCTTGCTGACCTCAAAGAAGCTCTAAGAGACCGAATAATTCTGGGACTAGATGCGCCACACGTGCAAAGTAAGCTGATGGCGAAAGGCGACATCAGCCTTGCAGATACCATCGCTGACGCTACTGCAGCAGAAGCAACCAGGAAATCGGCTGCCCGAATGCGCCACACCAACGCCCCGCTCCACCAACTCGCCGGTGAAACCTCACCTCGCCTTGAGGGACATGCAACGGCAACCCACCACAAGGACCTCAAATTGTCATCGGAAAGTGATGAGGAAGAGGTCAACCAGCTCCGGTCTGAACGAGACCAATGCCACCAGCGTAACCAGAGACTGCAGTATCAATGCGCAGGTTGTGGGGCAAACTACCCGCGATCAGACTGCAAATTCCTCGACGCGCTCTGCCATATTTGTGGGAAGAGAGGCCACATCGGAAAGGTTTGTAGAAGCAAGCAAGGATCTAGCCCACTTCAGAGGGGGACCAACTACCGCCAAACCACAGGAAGTCGTCCTGTGAATCGGGAACATTCGAACCACCAATGGAACAACCACTCCAACAGAAATAAACCACTAGCCCATTCAACGAAATGAGAAGAGGCACACCAAATCATCACAATTGGTCACGCATCATCATTAGATGCAAAGAAGATCCGAGTGAAGGTCGCCATCGAAAGCCAGCTCTGCGTGATGAAAGTCAATTCAGGATCGTCCCTCTCGATGGTTTCCTGGAAGACCTTTAAACAATTAATCCCTGCCATCTGGCGGCAAGACCACAGAATCCAAAGAATCATTCTCAAGGACTATCGGGGAAACCAAATTCCGGTCGTTGGATCCAGCCTAGTCCAGGTCTCATTCAAAAATTGTACTGCTTCCTTACCATTGACCGTCGTCGACCGTGATCGGCCTAGCTTGTTAGGCCTTCAATGGTTCGCTCCACTTGGGATTGAGGTAGCCGGCATTCACCAAAACGGCAGCGACGACTGGGAGGAGGCCCTTGTCCAGGAATTCCAGGACGTCTTTACAGACAAACTAGGCGAGTACAAGGGGACCCTGATATCATTTAACCTTAACGCTGAAGTAGCCCCCATCTGCCTTAAGCCTCGTCGAGTCCCTTTTGCCCTTAAACCAAAGATTGATGAGCAGCTTGATAAATTAATAGCCCAGGGTGTTTTAGAACCAACCGACCACACTCCTTGGGAAACCCCAATCGTAACACCCATCAAACCGGATGGATCGTTAAGGATTTGTTGGGACTACCGTGCCACCCTGAATCACGCCCTTCAACAGAACGCTTACCCGGTGCCGGTGGTACAACACCTTCTCCATTTCCTGGGGGGCGGAAAAGTCTTCGCTAAATTGGATTCAGCACAGGCGTACCAACAACTGCCTGTAGACAAAAAAACAGCAGAGGCACAAACGATAGTTACGCACCGAGGCGCTTTTAAGTGCAACCGACTCCAATTCGGGGTTAGCGTGGCCCCGGGGATTTTTCAGAGCTTGATGGGGAGACTATTACAGGGAATAAAAGGGGTTGTCCCATACTTTGATGACGTTTTAATTGCTGCCCCGAATAGAGAAATACTAAAGGAGCGTCTTAGATTGGTTTTTCAGAAATTTAAAGACTCTGGCCTGAAAGTTAAAAAAAATAAATGTCAACTGTGTACAGATAAAGTAGAGTTCCTGGGGTACCTAATCGATAAACAAGGCATTCACCCATCAATAGCAAGTTAAGAGCAATCAAGAACGCCCCAAGACCCAGAAATAAGACTGATCTCCAAGCTTTCCTGGGGCTTATTAATTTTTACAACATCTTCCTGCCCCACAAAGCGACCGTAGCCGAGCCCCTACATCGGCTCCTTGACAAAAAAGCAACCTGGGTTTGGGGGCACCGAGAGGAGCACGCGTTCCGACAAGTAAAAAATCTATTAACTTCGGATGCTGTTTTGATGCAGTATAATGAGACTTTGCCTTTAACAATCACATGTGACACATCGCCGTTTGGAGTGGGAGCCATTTTGAGCCATGTGTTACCAAACAGTAGTGAAGCCCCTATTGCCTATTTTTCAAGAACTTTATCAAAGGCTGAACATAACTATAGTCAAATTGATAAAGAGGCTCTTGCTATTGTATCTGCTGTAAAACGGTTTCATGAATATGTATATGGACGAATTTTTACTATTGTTACTGACCACAAACCTTTGCTGGGGATTATAGCAGGAGACAAGCCAATCCCCCATATATTATCACGAAGAATGACTCGCTGGTCGGAGTTTTTGGCTGCATACAATTATAAGCTGCAACACCGCCTGGGGAAAGCCATTCCCCACACTGACGCATTGAGCCATGCACCACTTCCGGAAACCGTCGACGACCCAGCTCCAACCCTTACAACGCTCCAGATTGAAATGCTACATTCACCGCCGCTAACAGCTAGAGATATCGCAATCGAAACAAAACGCGATCCTATCTTAACGTGAGTTCTTAGCTGGGTCAAACGAGGATGGCCAGTAGATCAAACCCCTGATGACTTCATCCCCTTCAAGAACCGGCAAACAGAACTTTTTTCGCAAAAAGGGTGCATCCTATGGGGGGATAGAGTCGTCGTCTCAGAGCGGTTACAACGAGCGGTATTAAAGACACTGCATGAGGGCCACCCTGACATTGTGCGAATGAAAGTGCTCACACGAAGCTATGCATGGTGGCCGGGCATCGACAAACAGATCACTGCAGAAGATGGGGCTCAGAGGCGAGCCGCTTGCTGTGCCCTGTCACATCTGACCCCTGACCATTTCTCCACTCTGCAGTCCCTCCGGAGCTCAGACTTTGCAGAAAAGCGAGCGGGAGGTCGGTGGCATTTTCTGTGGCATTTGCTTTGGGGTTCATTTACTGGTGTTAACAAAGGAGTGCCTGATGCAGGAGGATAGAAATGTATGAAAAAATGCCATCCAGGGAAATTAGATGTTTCTATGTTTGGATGGACAGTTGGATGGAGGTGTGGACACATGTGTGTAGGTATGTGTGTGTGTGTGTTGCTCTGTCTATACATATTTCTCCCTAGGTTCCGTCTGAGGGGTGAGGTGATGTACTCTCGCAAGTAAGCAGGTCGTTTCACCTGTCTGCCCAATCTGCGTTGCCCCAACAGTTCTTGCCCTGGCTCTGGTTCCGATGGGCTGTTGGCTGGGCTGAACGGCATGGCTGGGTCAACCACTTCGCTGGGCGACGCGGGGCTGTCATCCCTGCTTCCGTCAAGGCTGCTTCCTGAATTTCTTGGGTTTGCTGCTGTCGCAGTGCTGCTTTGTGGCGAGGCAATCATCTGGTCCAGTTCTCCCTCGGACGGTGAATATACTGGGGTTGGTTGTGTTGATTTTTGGGTTTTGCGTACTGCGTCGTATGTTGGCTCTTTTTCAGTCCCCTCACTTTCCCTTCCCACCCAGGTTTGCGGTTCAGGGCTTGTGACAGGGGTAGGTGCCAGTCTGGAACGAAGTTGGTCAATGTGGCGCTTCCACATTTTCCCATCAGCAGTTTGTAAGCGGTAGGAACGAAGCCCCGTAAGTTGAGTTATGGTAGCGGGGACCCACAATGGGTCACCAGAGAAGTTTTTTGTGAAAACTGGGTCACCTACCTTGAACGTGCGATACTTGCTGCTGGAACCTAGGGGTTGTTCTGGTGTGTAGGCAGGGTGTATGCGGTCAAGGTGTGAGTGAAGTTTCCGTCCCATCAGGAGTTCGGCTGGGGTTTTGTTTGTAGTACTGTGTGGTGTAATATGTTGGAGGAGGAGCATCCTGGTCACTTCATGATCAATGTCTCCTTGTTCCATTTTTTGTAAAGTTTTCTTCACGAATTGGACCATTTTCTCAGCCCTACCATTGGCTGCAGGGTGAGCTGGCGATGTTAAGGCATGGCATATCCCCCGATCCGCTAGGTACTGTTCAAATGCAAGAGCAGTGAATTGGGGACCATTATCAGAAACCAGGACATCTGGCAGTCCATGCGTAGCAAATAGTTTATTTAGTTTTTTAACGACTGCTTCTATGGTGGTGCTCTTCATTTTGTGGACCTCTAGACAATTTGAATAGGCGTCCATGGTTATGAGAAATGTATGCCCTTTGGTGGGTCCTGCAAAATCGAGGTGGATGCGGGACCAGGGACCCCAGAGTGTCTCCCATTCCATTGCTGGGGCTTTTGGTGGAGCTGCGCGAGTTTCTTGACACTTGTTGCAAGTGGCCACCCAAGTTTCTATTTGTTTATCTATATCTGGCCACCACGCATAGCTCCTGGCTAGAGCCTTCATTCGCACGATGCCAGGATGTCCATCGTGCAACAGTTTCAGGACTTTCTGCTATAGCCACTCTGGAATAACAACTCCGTCTCCCCACAATATGCATCCTTTTTGGGAGAAAAGCTCTGTCTGTCAGTTTTTGAAGGGTTTGAAGATGTCACTGGGTTCGTTGTCAGGCCAAACTCTCCACCCAGCTGAGGATTCGTGCCAAACAACGATCTTTCCTTGTTTCTGTGGCGATGTCTCGTGCAGTCAGTGGTGGAGAAGGAAGGGTTTCGATTTATAGCGTCATTAGGGTTGGAGCTGGATCGTCTCTGAGTTCGGGTAGCGGTGAGTGGCTCAAAGCGTCAGCGTGGAGAATGGCTTTCCCTGGGCGGTGTAGCAATTGGTAATCATATGCGGCTAGAAATTCCGACCAACGCGTCATTCTTGGCGATAAGATGTGGGGTGTTGGCTTATCCCCCGCTAAAATACCAAGTAATGGCTTGTGATCGGTGACTATGGAAAAGGGTCTTCCATATACGTACTCATGGAAACGTTTGATTGCAGCAACAATAGTGAGAGCCTCTTTATCAAGTTGGCTATAGTTCCTCTCAGCTTTAGCTAAAGTCCTTGAAAAAAATGCAATAGGTGTCTCAGTACCGTTTGGTAGGATGTGGCTCAGGATGGCTCCTATCCCAAACGGTGAGGCATCGCAGGTGACGGTTAAAGGTAAGGTCTCGTTATATTGTATCAATACAGCATCTGAGGTTAAAAGGTCTTTGACTTTCTGAAAGGCTCACTCTTCGCATTGTCCCCAGACCCAGGAAGCCTTCTTGTCGAGGAGCCTATGCAGGGGTTCGGCCACAGTTGCTTTCTGGGGCAAGAAGATGTTATAAAAGTTAATGAGTCCTAGGAAAGCTTGGAGATCTGTTTTATTCCTAGGTCTTGGGGTGTTTTTTATAGCAGTCAGTTTTTTTTTCAGTAGGGTGAATTCCCTGTTTGTCAAGTAGATAGCCCAGGAATTCAACCTTCTCTGTACAGAGTTGGCACTTGTCCTTCTTGACCTTCAGGCCAGCGTCTTTAAATTTCTGTAGAACCTTACGGAGTCATTTTTCTAAAATGCATCTAGTTGGGGCAGCTATCAGAACATCATTGAAGTAGGGTACGGCCCCTTTTATGCCTTGTAGCAATCTTTCCATTAAGCTCTGGAAAATACCGGGGGCTACACTTACTCCGAACTGAAGTCTGTTACACTTGAAAGCCCCTCTATGTGTGACTATAGTCTGGGCCTCTGCAATCTGTGCATCTACGGGCAACTGCTGGTACACCTGAGCTAAGTCCAATTTTGCAAATACTTTCCCACCTCCTAGGGAGTGAAGAAGGTGTTGGACCACAGGTACGGGGTAAGCGCTCTGCTGGAGCGCATGATTTAGGGTGGCCCGGTAATCCCTGCAAATTCTCAATGATCCGTCTGGTTTTATGGGGGTCACAATTGGGGTCTCCCATCGAGCGTGGTCAATCGGTTCCAACACACCCTGGGCTATTAATTTGTCCAATTGTTCATCAATCTTTGGCTTGAGTGCAAAGGGCACTCGATGATGCTTAAGGCGAATGGGTGCAACTTCGGGGCTGAGGTTAAACGATATAGGGGACCCCTTGTACTTGCCTAGCTTCTTGCTGAACACGTCCTGGAATTCTTGAACGAGGGCCGCTTCCCAGTCATCACTACCAGTCTGGTTGATGCCAGCTAGTTCGATTCCTAATGGCGCAAACCCCTGTAGACCCAGAAGGCTGGGCCAATCTCGATCGACAATGGTCAACAGTAAGGTTGCGGTGTGGTCTTTGAAGGTTACTTGGACATTGCTGGAACCAGCAACCGGAATCCTGTTTCCTTGGTAGTCTTTCAATATGATGTTTTGAGTGCTGAGGTCCTGGCAACAGATGTCAGGGATCAGCTGTTTGAAGGTTTTCCAGGATACCATCGATAGGGACGATCCAGAGTCGACCTCCATAACGCATGGTCACTTCTCGATGGCGACCCTCACTCGGATTTTCCTTACATCAAGGGATAAAGCGTGGCCGATGGTGATGGTCTGGTGTGCCTCCTCTCGTCTGGATGAAGTGGTGGTTGCTCAGTTTCTGTAGTGAGAGTTCCATTGATTGCTTGGGCGGTCCCAATTAACTGGTGGGGTGCCTCTGTCGGAAATTGTTTTCTCTCCTGGTTGGGCTGGGTCCTCGCTTGCTTCTGCAGACCTTTGTGATGTGGCCCCTCTTCCCGCAGGAACGGCAGAGTGTGTCTAGGAATTTGCAGTCAGATCGCGGGTGACTGCCTCCGCATCTGGAGCATTGGTAGGGGGATTTTCGATTCCTTTGGTCCCGCTGGTCGCGTTCTGACCTGAGTCTGTTGACCTCTTCTTCCTCACTTTCTGATGAGGATTTGAGGTCCTCATGGTGGGTAGTTGTCACGTGCCTCTCGGAAAACGGCGTAGCGTCGCTGGCGAGTTGGCGGTGCGGTGCGGTGCAGTGCGTTTGCTCGGCGCATTTGAGCGGCTGACTTCCTGGTTGCTTCTGCTGCAGTAGCATCGGCGATGACATCTGCGAGGGCGATGTCTCCCTTCGCCATAATCTTGCTCTGGGTCATGGGGTCTTTTAGGCTCAGGACAATTCGATCTCTCATGGCTTCCTCGAGATTTGCGAAGCCACAGAGTCCTCCTAGGTTTTTGAGGTCAGCGATGAAGTCTCCAACGCTTTCGCTTTCCCGTTGGTCCCTCTGGTAAAACTCGTGTCTTCTGATGAGTGTTGGCACCGTCGGTGCATAATGGGCCTGGAGGATTGGGGCAAGGTTGTCCCAGTCCATTGTCTTGACTTCTGCTGGTTTCGCAAGTGCTTTTGCCATCTTGAAAATGGCGGGCCCGCAATGGGTCAGGAATACAGCTCGTTTCTTGCCAGGCGTAGCATCTTTCAGATTGTTGGTCTCCAGGAACATCTGGAACCTGTCCATATACGAGTCCCAGTCTTCGTTAGCCGGGTCAAATGGAGCAGGTGGTATAGCACTGCTGGTCATTCTGCCGCCTCTTGGTGTGCTCTCAGCCACGTGCTCTGTAGGGTTCATTGAATGTTTGATCCGCTCTTAACGTCTCCGCATCCCACCTTCATCACCAGTGTTATGTTCAGAGCGTGGGCACAAGGAACAGAGACGAGGCATCAGATAGTGACTCAACTCTTTATTAGTGACTTCAGAACAGAGCTGAAATACTTGGGCAGCAGCAGCCCTTTTATAGGGCTTGCTGTTGTCATAACAGCCAATGCTTTGAGTTTGCCACGCTGGCGGCGTCCAATCGGCAGCACCTGTTAACAGCCAATCAGATTGGCCTGGGACGACCAATCAGGATCCACTGCTGGCGGGCAAATCAGAAGTGCAGGATTACGAGCCTGCTGTGGAAGTAAAGCTTTTAGGCTTTTTAAATTAGCGCAATTGCTTAGTCCGTAACAAAAACAATCAAGCTCAGAGAGCACCAAGTCACCCTCATTTCAAGCCTGGAATACTGCGTCCAGTTTTGGTCACCACATGACAAAAAAGCTTTGGAAAAAATGCAGGGAAGGGTAGCTAAGATAATTAAAGGTCTGGAGATATAAAATATATGAAGAATAATTGCAGGAATTGTGTATGGCTAGTCCAGAGAAAAGAGGGACTAGGGCTGTGTCATGATAGCAGAATTCCAGTATTTGAGGGACTGACACAAAGAGAAGGGAGTCCACTTATTTTCCAAAGCACCAGAGAGGGCAGGACAAGAAACAATGGATGGAAACTAATCAAGGAGAGAAGCAACCTGAAATTGAGGAGAAACTTCCTAATGGTGAGGACAATTAATCAGTGGAACAGCTTGCCTTCAGAAGCTGTAGTTCAAGGGTCTTCAAACTTGGTAAATTTAAGACTTGTGGACTTCAACTCCCAAACATCCTGAGCTTACATGACTGGAGGAGGAATTCTGGGAGTTGAAGTCCACAATTCTTAAAGCTGTCAAGTTTGAAGACCCCTGCAGTGTAGATGCTTCATCACTGGAGGTTTTTAAGAAGAGACTGGACAGCCACTTACCTGAAATGGTACTATAGGATCTCCTGCTTCAGCACAGGGTTGGACTAGAAGACCTCCAAGGTCCTTTCCATCTCTATTCTGATTCTGATTGAATAGAGAACATGGCCTCTCTCCAGCCCTCAAGGGTTTATTGTGAAAATCTAATGTGCTCTTTGCAGACCTAACCTAGTTGGCTGACAAACTGGATTACTCAGCTGTTGCTCCCCCCCCCCACCCGCTCCCCTTTGCCACTCTGCCATACATCCTATTTGCTTAGCTAAAAGTTCAGAGAGGGAAAGATCACTGCAGAAGATGGGGCTCAGAGGCGAGCCGCTTGCTGTGCCCTGTCACATCTGACCCCTGACCATTTCTCCACTCTGCAGTCCCTCCGGAGCTCAGACTTTGCAGAAAAGCGAGCGGGAGGTCGGTGGCATTTTCTGTGCCACTGAACCAGGCCAGCCTTTGGCTTTGGGGTTCATTTACTGGTGTTAACAAAGGAGTGCCTGATGCAGGAGGATAGAAATGTATGAAAGAATGCCATCCAGGGAAATTAGATGTTTCTATGTTTGGATGGACAGTTGGATGGAGGTGTGGACACATGTGTGTAGGTATGTGTGTGTGTGTGTTGCTCTGTCTATACATATTTCTCTCGGAGGGCTGTTCAAATTTTCTCTTGGAGATCAAGCAGCTCCCATGTAGAGATTTATAGCCTTCTCTTTGCTCTTTCTACGCTTTGAGAATGCATCCATCGCTTTGACATTTCATGCTATTGAGCCCAGGCGATGGGTATTCTTAACGTACCGTTTCTTCTTTATCCGAAAAAGGATGCATCATGAATTTAAGGGCAAGCCAATTATTTCTGCCCCATTATTTCTGCCAGGATTTCTCCCCCACCCCTGTTTTCTGCACCGTCCTGCCATGCAAAAAAAAAATACCCAGGATGGCCACTGAATGTCTTAATCTCTTTGCTTTTAGGCAATCGGGGTGTCAATTAGATAAGCCTGAAGGTTCCTGAATGCTCTTCTCCACTTCTCTCTGCTACATTACTTGATTACGTGCAAGGAATGCTAACTTCTACTCGTCTTTTCTGGCTTGGAGAAAGGGATGCAAATGTGAGCAGAGTGATTCCATTGTAAATTGGAGGTAGTACAAACCAGCCCGGAGCTTAAACATTGAGCTGTATAGCGTGTAGGGTGGTGTTGATTTCGCGGCATAGAGTCTCGACATTCCATATGGTTTTCTAAAGAGGAAGCCTGCACAAATGCTGCAAAATTCACTTTGCATCACATGATCAAACAATAAAAAGTGTGACGCTGTGCTTTTAGTATTCACAGGATGTTTAAAAATGCAGAACTTTAAAAAAGCATTTCCTACAGGACAGGGTATCCTGATACTTCCCGCTCTCTTGTCTGGCATTGGCTTCACAGTATATAAGTGTTATCAATTCTGGCTGAAGTATATCAACCTTTGTTTTCCAATCAAAGAAAAATGATATGCAAGAACTATTTTAGGCTTCACAGACCCATAAACTCCTTAACTTCTTCCAGGAATCTTGGCCATTACTTCTTAAGTGATGGCACATTTCAGTACTGCAAAATAAATTAAAAATTTAAGGATTTAAGGAACATTACTCTTATTTATCAAAAATCACCTGGGCTTTGTGTAGCATGATAGATGGAGTCCCCATCCTCTTTCTTTCTTTCTTTCTTTCTTTTTCTTTCTTTCTTTCTTTCTTTCTTTCTTTCTTTCTTTCTTTCTTTCTTTTTCAATATTATCTGCTAGGGTACTTCTGATGATATCTGTCATATCATGTCGTTCCCCTAAGCTGGGGAAAATGTCAACACTTTAAAAGATATACTCAAGATTCAGAAGGTGTGTGACAGACTTGAATACTGGCAACCATCCAACAAAATGCAATTCAGGGGTGAGAAAAGTGAGGTCTTATCTTTAGGCGAGGAAAACCAAATGTACAGTTACAGGCTAGGTGGAACTTGGCTCAATAACAGTAACTGTGAAAAGTTTCTTGGAGTCCTAGTGGACAATGACTTAAATATGAGCCAGCAGTGTGCAGTAGCAGCCAAAAAAGCTAATGCTATCCTAGATTGCATTAATGGAGGGATAGAATCTTGATCACATGAAGGGCTAGTACCACTATATACTGCTCTGGCAAGAGCACACTTGCAATGCTGCATCCAGTTCTGGTTACCACAAAATAAAAAAGATGTTGGGATCCTAGAAAGAGTGTAGAGAAGAGCCACAACACGGGTTCTGGATATGATGAATGATTGAAGGAATGAGGTATGTCTAACTATAACTTGAATACTTGAGGGTCTGTCACAGGGAAGAGGGAATCGACCTATTCTTCAAAGCACTTGAGGGCAAGGAAAAAAGTAATGGGTGGAAGACAAAGAGAGATCCAACTTAGAACATAGGAGGAATTTCCTGACTGTGAGAACTATTTGTTTATTTATTCATTCATCCATCCATCCACCCATTCATTCATTCATTCATTTAGCATATGGCACGTGTTAGCCAGGGATCACTGAGATGGCTCTGTGAAAGGCCTCTGTGAAAGGATTCTTTTGGGGTCGTTTTATCTTTACCTGCAGGACACCTGAATGCTCGTAGGCAGTCAGGAAAGGCTCCTTTCTTGTCCCTCCACAGTTTTTTCGCTCACGGGAATCGAGCCGCCAAACTGGAAAGCAGGTGAGTGGGGTGGGGAGGGAATGGGGATTTTGCAATAACCTTCCCCCAGGAGTGGGGTGGGAATGGAGATTCTGCAGTATCCTTTCCCTGCCATACCCACCAAGTCACACCTACAGAACCAGTAATAAAAAAATTTTCCCACCACTGCACTTAACTTTTCTAAATACAGTCAGAGAGGAGGAAACTGACACCTCTTATTGTGTAGGTAGAGTTAAAACTTTGCTCAGTCTCAGGAAAACTGAAACTCTTTTTCATCTGTCTTTTTTTTAACCTGTGATAATATGAACGTATGCCTGAAATTGGTCAGGGGATGTTTCTTTAGGTCAAATAAGGTACTGCCCAGAATTTTATGATACAGCCAATCCTTGACTTATGAGCAAATGCTTAACTACCATTCAAGTTATGTTGCACTTGAAAAAAAGTTATTTATTACCAATAGACCTGCTACAATTTGTCTGAAATGGTATACGGTTTCTTCTTGTGCAGGGGGTTGCACTAGAACAGTGGTTGCCAACTAGTGCTCCATGAGAAAATTTTGGTGGTCCGCAGAAAAATGTCACCTGAAAGCACCCACCAAAGCAATTAATCCAGGCTGCACAGGAATACAAGGCTGCGCCACCCACATGGCTCATGGGAACACAAGGCTTGCATCACTTGCATTGTGAACAACACTAGGTAGTGAGGGGAGGGTGGAAAGGGCAGATGGGGGGAACTTGCCCCACGTGCCTCGCCTGGCCACCAGGCTGCTTCTTTCCACGTCTTGCTTTTTGCTGCATGCAAGGAAAGCAGCAGAAGTCTTTCTTTCTCTCCCCCAAACTCCACCAGAAATGAGTCTTTGGAACCCTGCAAGGCCTCCTGCTGCAAGAGGCTGCACCAGCAAAAACTCATTTCTGGCAGAGTTTGGGGGAGAGAAAGAAAGACTTCTGTTGCTTCTGCTGCTTTCCTTGCATGAAGCCAAAAGTCTCTCCCCTCCACCCCTACCCCGAGAACGGACCCGGAGACCGTATCCTGGGATCCCAAATAAAGAATAATCGATCGGTAGGAAAATGGGGTGGGGAATTTTTCTGAAGACTTTTTTTGCTGCAGGCACAATCAGTCAAAATTCATATTAGTGGTTTGTGGGATTTAAAATTATGAATTTGGTGAGGTCCAAAAAGTTGGTGACCCCTGGACTAGAAGTCCTCCATGGTCACTTCTAACTCAGTTTATCTAATCTCCTTTCCCAATGCTTCTTTTCAGAACTGTATGTGGAAGAGAAGAGAAGAGAAGAGAAGAGAAGAGAAGAGAAGAGAAGAGAAGAGAAGAGAAGAGAAGAGAAGAGAAGAGAAGAGAAGAGTTGGAAGGGACCTTGGAGGTCTTCTACACTAGGTACAGTCTGAGCAACAGAAGATAAGGAAGAAGAAAAAACTATCGCTTAGTTGTTGTTGTTTTATATTACCAATCACTGGCATTCATTGTAAAGTATTACATCACCAAAACTACTCATACTCAAGAACATATGTTACCTTTGGTCTATCAATATCATTAGATATTATTTTTGGATAAAGATCTAAAGATTATCCAAATTTTTATAGCCAAGCTCTGGTGGGCCTCACGGTGTTCCATAATCAAAGACCCTAGATAAATAATGGCCAGCGACCTCACATAAGGCAGGGGGGGGAATTTATATCTCAGAGACTAATAAGGGGGGATATTTGTAGCTCACAGTTGAAAATAAAGGGTCCCTGGTGCTCTCTGAGCTTGGTTATTTTCTGGCAGACATTGCTTGCTAGTTTCTTGTGAGCACCGATGATATTACCTAGTTTGCGTAATGAAATGTCTGCAAGGATATAACCAAGCTCAGAAAGCACCATGGACCCTTCATGTCTCAGAGAATTAACAGAATAGAATTGTTGTTGTGAGTCGCGAAGTCATGTCCGACCCATCGCAACCCAATGGATAACATTCCTCCAGTCTTGCCTGTCCTCTCCCATCCTCCGGAGTCCATTTCAGCTCACGAGAACAGAATTACAGAATAACAGAGTTGGAAGGGACCTTGGAGGGTCAACCTCCTGCTCAGGCAGCAAAACCTATACCATTTCAGACAAATGGTTGTCCAATCTCTTCTTTAAAAACGTTGGAGCGTTGGAGCATCCATAACTTCTGGAAGCAAGTTGTTCCATTGGTTAAGTATTCTAACAGTCAGGAGATTTCTCCTTAAATTCTAGGTTGGATCTCTCTTTGAATAGTTTCCATCCATTGTTTCTTGTCCCACCTTCAGGTGCCTTGGAGCATAGGTTGACCCCCTCTTCTTTGTGGCAACCCCTTAGAATACTGCTATTATGTCACTGTCACCCCTAGTCTTTCTTTTCATTAAACTTGACATACCCAGTTCCTGCAGCTGTTCTTCATGTTTCAGCCTCCAGTCCCCTGATCATCTTGGTTGCTCTTCTCTGCACTCTTTCTAGAATTTCAACATCTTTTTAATAGTGTGGTGACCAAAACTGGATGCGGTATTCCAAGTGTGGTCTTACCAAGGCATTGTAAAGCAATACTAACACTTTATTGCTCTGTCTTATTATTGTTCTGTCTGACCCAGTTGATTCAGGATTTGTCACAAGTCATGATTAACTCAAGACAGTTTTTTATGTCTGGTCATATAACAGCTATATGCACTTCCAGCAAGTCCTAAAGCTTGACTGCATTTTCTATATAAGGGTCCTCCAATAATTTCCAATCAGATATTTCCAATTCTTCCCTTGAGTTGTTTTCATTTGTCTCAGTCTTAGGGAACGTGTATGCTTGTAATACAGCACAATGTTTCAATAATTGAGGTACTGTGAAGAAAAATATAATTATCTTGCTTGGTTTATATGCACCAGTCCCATCTTCCTCATCTTGCTTGTCACCCACCTAGAATACAATATCTAAAAATCTATGTAACATTTGTTCCAGTTCACATTAAGGCATAATTACTTTTGGAATCAATTGCAAGCCATTATTTATTAACTGCAATGTTGAAGTCGTATCCAGCAACAAGTCTCGAAATAATATCAGGTAAATTAGCGCCGACATTTCTCACTCATTTATAATCTCTCCGCTCACTGTTAAAATGCTTGGCAACTATAGTGTTTCCCAGACCATCAAAATGTCCCAAATGACTGATATTTGCAATCCTGCAAATAACTAATATATATATATAGGGGATTTAGTATTAATTCTTCCTCTTCCTCTCCTCCTCCTCCTCCTCCTCCTTCTCCTCAAAATATATGGAGTGTGGTTAACACATTTCAGAATAACAGAATAATGGAATTGGAAGGGACCTTGGAGATCTTTTAGTCCAACCCCCTGCTCAGGCAGGAAACCCTACACTATTTCAGACAAATGGTTGTCCAATCTCTTCTTTAAAACTTCCAGCGTTGGAGCATCCACAACTTCTGGAGGCAAGTTGTTCCACTGATTAATTGTTCTAACTGTCAGGAAATTTCTCCTTAGTTCTAAGTTGCTTCTCTCCTTGATTAGTTTCCATCTATTGCTTCCTGTCCTGCCCTCAGGTGCTTTGGAGAATAGCTTGACTCCCTCTTCTTTGTGGCAACCCCTCAAATATTGGAACATTGCTATCATGTCACCCCAGTCCTTCTTTTCATTAAACTAGACATACCCAATTTCTGCAAACATTCCTCGTATGTTTAATCCTCAAGTCCCCTAATCCTCTTTGCTGCTCTTTTCGGCACACTTTCTATACTCTCAACATCTTTTTTTATATCATAGCAACCAAAACTGGATGCAATATTCCAAGTGTGGCCTTACCAAGGTGTTATAAAGGCTGCTAATACTTCATATGATCCACGTATTTGTTGCAAGTATGGATGTGCTTAAGTAAAAGTTGGGTAGTTTAAACTGTCCTTTCCAACTCTATGATTTTGTTATTTGTTTTGTTTAGAAAATTTGCATTCATGTTTTTATGCAAGTTCTTATTCAGTCTGCAGAAAGCAAATTTGCTTCTTTTCTTTTTATAAGTTGGATAATGAGCGATAATGAATTTTTTATTTATTTTATTTTTATTTGTTTGTTTGGCAAGCATGTATGAGAAAAGAAGTATAAATATGAACATAACATAAACATAGAAGTATAAACAGGTATAAGAGCTTATGCACACACACATCCTTACAGACCTCTTAGGAATGGAGTGAGGTCCACGGTAGACAATGTAAGGTTAAAGTTTTGGGGGGTTGAGGATGAAACAACAGAGTCAGATAGTGAGTTCCAGGCATTGTTCACTCTGTTGCTGAAGTCGTGTTTTCTGCAATCGAGTTTGGAGCGGTTTACTTTGAGTTTGTATCTATTGTTTGCCCGTCTGTTATTGTGGTGGAAGCTGAAGTAGTCATTGACAGGTAGGATGTTGTAGCAGACAATTTTGTGTACTAAATTTAGATCAGACCATTTTTACCTCCTAATAAGTTAGAATGGACCTTTTTGAAGTTTCTTTGTCTGCCCATTATTCAGTCATATGATCATTTTATATGATCATACCCTAGGCAGCCTATCTTTTCCCCATCTTCCAAAACCACTCTCCCATTCCACTGCACCCCTAAAGATTCTGTATTTTTCCTTTTGGTGTGAGTGTGCATATCTCACAGCATATGTAGTTATATTACCAATACATCAAAGTTATAGATAATTCAGGGAAAGGGCTACCTGATCTGAGTTGCAGATTTCCAGATGACCACTGGATGTCAGGTTATTGGGGAGGGGGGGGTTGTATCACTTTGCTGCCATCTATAGGTCATCTAGTGTTTTCCACTCTGTTGTTGAAGTCGTATTTTCTGCAATCAAGTTTGAAGCGGTTTACTTTGAGTTTGTATCTATTATTTGCCCGTGTATTATTGTGGTTGAAGCTGAAGTAGTCATTGACAGGTAGAACATTGACTTCTCTGAATTGTCTTCTAAAGAATTGTCTTCCTTTGTGCATTTTTCTCTCTGTGATGCCTGCAACCCTACTGGCTTTCCTTGTCTAATGTTTCCATTAAATCCCAAGGAAAAAAAATATCAAGAGAAAACTTTCTACTAAGATGCTTACCTTGAGAAGTCTACAAGGCTAGAAAAGCCAGAAGGAGAGAGGTGAAGACGAGCAGCATGATGGATGGATTCAGTTACAGCAACAAGGGGTGTGATGTTGGAAGACCAGAAGAGTTATGTTAGGGACAGCTCACACCAGGGAAGATCTGCCTCGGTGGTCTCTAAAAGTCAACATCAACTTGGTGACACCCAATCAATCAATACCTCCAACTGTTACCGAAGATAAATGCTGCTTGAAAAAATGTTAGAAAATGCCTTCTTTCCAGAGGTGTTATTCAGTGGGTTCTGACCAGTTCTGGAGAACTGGTAGCAGAAATTTTGAGTAGTTCGGAGAAATGGCAAATACCATCTCTGATTGGCTCAACCCCTATCTATTCTCTGCCTCCCGAGTCCCAGCTGATCGGCTGGGTCTTCTTTTGTTGCCCTGCACGGGAGAACTGAGCTGGAAAACAGGTTAGTGGGGTGGGGAGAGAATGGTGATTTTGCAGTATCCTTCCCCTGCCATGCCCACCAAGCCATGCCCAGAGAACCGGTCGTAAAATATTTTGAATCCCACCACTCTTCCTTTCCCTAAAAACTCAGGGAAAAAAACCCCTTCCCAACCAATTTCTCTGCCCAAATGATTGGATGGAGAATTTCCAAAAAGCTCTGTGTGATCAATTTTACAACCATCTCTTTACATCCATGGGGAAATACACTAATGCCTATAGTCCCAGGCATTTAGGTTTAGTTCTGTACACTAAATCGCAGATGTTCTAGTTCTCTCCAGCTTTTTCCTTCCTGTGCTCTTCATGTTGCCTGAATGACTCGCAGCTCAGATTCAAAAAAGTGTTCGAACACATGTGCTTTTCAATAAGCTACATCTCCTCAGATGAAAACTGCCGTAAAGATAAGACGTAACAACAATTGCCTTTTAAGGAAGAAAATAAATGGCTGTTAAATAAATCTATAGCGTAGAGAGGAATATTTGTTATCAACAGCTGGCAGGAAACTTCTCTGCTTGTGCTTGCAAATATATATTCCGTTCAGGGGGCTCATTGATAGAACTTATTTCTAATGCTTAATTTGCAAACACTGTTGATATTTCCAGTACCTCATTAGCATAGACTATATGCTCTGTAAATTATACAGTTTATGCTATAGAGAGAAAAGAAATTGTTTAAGGACATTCTGAGAAAGCTGTTGGCACATAAACACATATGACGTTGGAACACCCATCCTGGTATCAAACAGCCAAGTTCTACTCTGGTGCATCACAATTAGGAAAATCTTGAATTCACAGACTCAAGGCAAGCCAGGAAAATCAAATATTTTTTTTTAAAAGTGTATACATTTATCACAATAAGTATTTTAGAACATCTGGAAAACTTGTGGTTCCTGCGACTATTGTCACTAATGATACCTGTTTGCCTATGTTCTCATTGCAGATGCTGGGCTTAAAACATTGTATTGAATTGTATGCATTCAATATGGTTTTCCTGTATCACAAGATAGTTTCAAAAGTACCTTGCACACCAGGCCTTCAAATACCACTCTGTCAAAATGCCCTCTCTGCCATTGTTAAGCAGACTGCCATTACACAACTCAAAATCACCTTCTTTGCTGTATTGCTGTTATTGAGAATCGTAATGTAGTAAGTGAATGTTGTGGAACCTTGAAAAAGTTCATATTAAGAAGGGTACAAGACAAGGATGTCCCTTGTCACCATTCCTATTTGTATTGACTTTGGAAGTATTGAATAGAAACATTAGACAAGATAGGAAGAAATTAAAAAGGAATTTAATTTAATAAATACAGGCATTTGTAGACGACTTAGTTTTTATTTTAGAAGATCCGCAAGGAACAGGGTTGAAACTAATGGAAAAAATAGAAGTGTAGGGGGTTGTGGCAGGACTGAAAATAAACAGAGAATCAAGATTTTAATGGAGAATATCACAGATAAGCAAAAAAAAAAAAGCTAATGAAGAGATTAGGTATTCAGTTTACCAAGAAAATAAAATATTTAGGGATCCAATTAACAGCAAGATGCATAACCATTAAAGAAGATAATTATTATAAATTGTTATAACAAATTAAGACAGACTTGGAAAAATGGAAAGGTTTGCAACTATCGTTAACAAGGATAGCCACAATTAAAACGAATATATTACCAAGTTTATTGTATCTGTTTCAAACAGTCCCAAAAAAGTTGTGGAGTCTTCATGTTCTCTGAGTTTGGGTTTTGTTTGGAGACATTTCATTACCCAACTGGGTAACATCATCAGTTCCTTGGTGGTGGTGATGATGATGATCAGAATAAGGCTGATAGTGATGATTTTAGTTGGTAATGTCTGCAACCAAACAACCAAGCTCAGAGAGCACCAAGGACTCCATAATTCAACCCTGAGCTGCAATTTTTTTTTCTATTAGGTCAATACTTGAAGTCAATGTCTAGATTACTTGAAGAACCATCTCAGCCCACTGGGCCTGCTCTGCCCACCTGTGCCATCAGAGGAGGCATGCTACATGCCCTGTCAATCAAGGAATTCCAGATGGCAGGCCCAGGAGAAGGGCCTTCTTTGTAGTGGCTCCTGACCTTTGGAACATCTTACCCTCTGAAGTCAGATTGGCTCCGAAACTTTTGACTTTCCACAGGAGCCTGAAGACCTAGGGAGCATCACACTGGAGATGGTTGATGAATTAAGAGACAATCCCAACTCCTCCCACCCACATATCCTGTTCCCTTCATCCTCATCTTTCCATTCTAATTTTATCTTGATAGGGATTTCTGTTTTTATCGTTTAAGAAATATTTGTTAGGATTTTCATATTTTAATGCTCTAAGCCATCCAGAGTCATTTTGTTATGAGCCGGTCGGCAAATAAATTCAATAAATAAAATAAATAAGTGACAGATTTAAAGAGTTGGAAGGGACCTTGTAGGTCATCTAGTCCAATTTCCCCACCCAAGCAGGAGACATGGCCTATACCATTTCTGACAAATGTCAGTCCAAATTCTTCTTAAAAGCTTCCAGTGATGAAGCTCTCACAACGTCTGAAGGCAAAAGCTGTTCCATTGATTTTGTTCTCACTGTCAGAAAATTTCTCCTTATTTCTACGTTGAATCTCTCCTTGATCACTTTCCATCCATTATTCCTTGTGTGATGATATGTGGGGAAAACCTTGGGAGATGGAATGAAGAGATGCTGTCTAGTCAAAAAAGCTGGATAGTGGGAAGGGCAAGAGGATCAGAAATGACACTCTCTAGTTTCCTCAGCTGTAAAGGGGCAGTGGTAAAATTTTATTTTTAGACTTGCAAGATTCTATTAACTTAGTCTTACAATAGAATAATATTAGTATATCTGGCTGTATTTCCTATCAAATTTACATAGTAAGGCTGACAATATTCTTTAGCCGACTTCTTTCATTGCATCATGTGTTCTCATGGGTGTCTTACTCCTTTGTCAGCATCCCAAGTTGGACAGTTTCCCAAAACAGCAAACACAGCCAGACCAGATTAACTAATGCTCCTATATTGTAAGACTGTATTGACAGGATCTTACAAGACTGAAAGCACAAATCACCTCCTGTCTCTTTTTATTTTATTTATTTAGGTTAGTTTGTCAAGCATGTATGAAAAAACAAGTATAAGTATGAACATAACATATAAATATATAAGTATAAACAGGTATAAGTACATACATAATACATGAGTACGAATACATGGGAACAGTAGGACAGGGACGGTAGGCACGCTGGTGTGTTTATGCACACACACACACACCCCTTACAGATCTCTTAGGAATGGAGTGAGGTCCACAGTAGACAGTTTAAGGTTAAAGTTTTGGGGGTTTGAGGCTGTAACAACAGAGTCAGATAGTGAATTCCAGGCATTGGCACTCTGTTGCTGAAGTCGTGTTTTCTGCAATCGAGTTTGGAGCGGTTTACTCTGAGTTTGTATCTACCTGTTATTGTGGTAGAAGCTGAAGTAGTCATTGACAGGTAGTGTCGTGTCCGGAAAAGAAGCCCTGAGGCGGTGTCTTTCATTCAAACTCGTTTATTCAACATCGCGAACCGAACAATTCAAAAACCAAACGCCCGCGGCTTTTATTGCCTTTGGCGGCTCCGGCCGCGGCCAATGACAGGCATTCAGGTCTCCCGCTCTTGGAACGGTCCAATCGCGGGAGACTCTGAATTGGCCAATCAGCGCAGCCATTCATGGCCGGTCCGAAATCCCCGCGTCCTGACCAATCAGCACGCGGGGATTTCGGGTATGCGCGTTAGGACATAGCAGGTAGGATGTTATAGCAGACAATTTTGTGTACTAAGCTTAGGTCAGACCATTTTTACCTCCTAATAAGTTAGAATGGATCCTTTCAAAGTTTCTTTTTCTGCCCATTATTCAGTCATATGATCATTTTATATGATCATACCCTAGGCAGCCTATCTTTTCCCCATCTTCCAAAATCACTCTCCCATTCCATTACACCCCTAAAGATTCTGCATTTTTCCTGAGTGAGTGTGCATATCTCACAATATACATATTTATATGCCCAATTCATCGAAATTATAGATAATTCAGGGAAAGCGCTACTTGATCTGAGTTGCAGATCTCCAGATTTGCTTCCATCTATTGAGCATCTAGTGTTTTTTCAATCTGCATCGGGACTTTTGACCCTGTCTTCCTTTCCTCCCAGTTACCAAGAGTCAATGCAATGCACTATGGCTAAGAGTCCTATGTGAGAGACTCTGCAAGCAACTCGAATGCTTTGGAGCCCTTTAGATAGATGAGATTATATTGCATGGTGACAGACATTTTAATGAGTTTCTATTTATGCAAAGATCTTTGTTGTTGTTCACAGAGTGATAAAAAGGGTACAAGCCAATAAATGAATCAAGCTTAACACTCCAGATATATTAATAGAATGGAATATTGTGCAACTGTTAACAACTCTTATTAACTGCAGAATAATGAGGTGATCTGATACCATCAATGTTGTTAAGTCTCCTGTGGAAACTTAATTTGCGGTATTCCTTCATAAATTACCCATCTGCCCATGGTCTCTTTGCAATCACTTCCCAGATCTCTCTTGGACTGAGGAAGATGGGTTGTTATTCTATTACTCTCCCTCACAGGGATGGGGGGAGAAAACCCCTCTCCACACTTTGGTTATAAACATTTAGCTCGAATCAGGTTTCTGCAACATGTAAGTCTTTCTTGTTATCAGGCGCTGCAAATTCACTTGGCGATGTCTCGCATGAAATCAGATGCGAGGCTGCGGTTGGTCTGAGGTCACCCAACATCTTCAGAGCTTTGCAAGGACTCCATCCCAGCTATCGGAACAGCCATAAATCAATGTTATATGTAAGACCCAGGATCAAGATAACATTCTATAAAAATGTGAGGGAAAAAAGGATTTGTTTTTTTATGAACACATAAAGAAGGGAAGACTGGGAGGGAGGAAAGATTTTATGTCAGGAGGTCCCCAAAAGAAATCTTAACACAAAAATACCCCTCTGTTTGGCAACATCAGATGAATAACCTAAGGCCTACAAGCTGCAACCCCAAACTTACTTATTTATTAAGCCACCTGACTCCATTGAGACTCAGAAGTGATACATACAGAATTTAAACAACCCCACACAACACAAAAAAATAATTTCTGGAGAAAAACTACTAACCTCTCACAAATCAAGCAACCCTCCTCCCCCTTCAGCCATTTTAGCTAAAGCCCTGGAAATGATCCAGAACTTAAGAGCTCCTCTAAATAAGGTCAAGGTGTGGAGGCGTAATGAATTTATTAGGGAAAGTCTTTTTTATGCCCTTTCTAAAACCCAATGGCATGGCCTCCCACTGCTTTAGAAACATACAAATTATAATAGTGTTTTTATTATATATGGATTATCAACTGTATGGAGAAATGATTGTCCATGAGCCAGACAGACGTGCCAGGAGCTCATTTTAGTCTAGAGCCATGATGGCAAACCTATGGCACATGTGCCATTTGTGCTAGCACACAAGCTGCAGGCAAACTTACTTCACTGCACCTCCCAGCTGATTTTTGGCCTGTTTGAGGCCTTTTTTGGCCTCCCAGAGGCTTAAGGAAAGTCTTTGCAAGCCGAAAAATAAGCCAGTTTCGTTACTTCCTGTATCTCCAGAAGTACCAGAAGTGATGAAACGGGCCCATTTTTTGGCCTGCAAAGGGTGCAGAAGTTTTCCTCAAGCCTCTGGAAGGCCGAAAAAGGCCTCAAACAGGCCGAAAATCAGCTGGGAGGTGCAGTGCAGGTAAGCGGGAGGCAGGATGTGTGTGTGTGTGTGTGTGTAGATTGCGCATGCATGCGCAGTGTGTCAGTTGGGTACATATTTCTTTGTGCATAAAATAATGTTATCACACATATTTAACTTGTATATGTTTATAATCATTCTAATCAGTATTTTAGATCGCATATATCACTTATTCTATTATCCTTAGCTTTATTATTGTTGACTTTCAATAATATATTTCAAATTCATTTTCTTACTCTATCTAACTCATCCAGTTATCCAAAACAATATATTATACTGTACTATACTGATATAATTCAATTCTTTATTCTTCTATCCAGCCATTCATAAAATAAATTCCAAATTTTATAATAGTCTTTTTCTTCTTGTTCTCTAATCGCCATTGTCAATCTACTCATTTCTGCACATTCCATTATTTTCTTAATTATTTTCTCCTCTGTCAGAATTTTCTCATTTCTCCAATTTTGTGCAAATACAATCCTAGCTGCTGTTAATCAAATACATTGATAATCAAATACATTAACTCTTTGTTATGACCCTCAAGCCAAATTCCCAATAAAAATGTCTCTGGTTTTAAGTCTATAGGTTGTTTTATCATCTTCTCCAGGCATATGTGTATTCTAGTCCAATACTTTTTAGCCTCTGTGCATGTCCACCACATGTGGTAGTATGATCCTGGTGACTTCTGACATTTCCAGCACTTCAACGACTTGTCTTTAAACATCTTAGCAATTCTCATTGGGGATAAATGCCACCTGCAAAACATCTTATACAAATTCTCTTTATAGGCCATTGACATAGTTAATTTATAATTTCTAGACCATAAGATCTGCTATTTATCTAAATCTATTCCATATCCAAAAAATTTCCCGCATGCAATCATTGTTTGTTTTACTTGTTAATCCTCTGATTTCACTCCTAATAAATAACCATGTAGTTTTTTAATCAACTTCTCTTCGGTGCCTGTTAGGATTTTAACCAATTCAGTCAATTCCTTATAAAACTCAGTCATCTTAATGTCTTTTTCATACCTTGTATGTATTTGCAAATACAAATACCAATTTATATTTATCCCTTGTAAGTCTGATTCTCGCTTTGTTCTGAGTTCACCCTTTTCATTTAGAATTTCTTCATATCTCATTATATGTCCCTTATATAGAAGAGGATGGTTGATCAAATTATTTAGATGTCATTTCATTGGCCACTCAGCATGTAATGATGGTATTGAACTAAGCATAAAAGCAATGGGTGGTATGCTACTGGTTCGACCCAGTTCAACTGAACCAGTACGAAAAAATAACTACCAGTTTGGCCAAACTGGTAGTAAAGAAAACCTACCGAGAGGGCCAAACCAATTTCTCCGTCGACCAGCTGAGAGGATAAAAGAAGCAAGAAGCGCATGGGTGGGTGGGACAGTCACTCCTAGCTTTCCGTTCCTTCGTCCTCTCAGCTGATTGGTGCATTAGAGATGCACGCACACGCGCAATCACCCACCGAACCAGCAGCGACCAAGGTAGAAACCCACTACTGCATAAAAGGCCTCCAAAGAGATATCGTAAGTCACCTATTCTCCCCTCCCCAGGAGGAAGAGTTTCAGCAGAAAGAACAAGAGGGATGACTAGAATGGATGCTGAAGGGGAAAAAATAGCATTAGAATAGGCAAATAAATCACCCCTGTCCCCATATGCTCTTCATCAAAGAAAATAAATGATAAACTCAGCCATAAAACACTTAAAGGAATGCTGATTCAGGAAATGCTAGAAAGCAAGGACATTTGAAAACACCTAGGAAAAGGAAATGACATTCCTAGATCACCTTTATTTCATTCAGGAGAGACTTTTGCCATAATCCTCCTATCAAAACCGTATGCTGTCTTGGTTAAATATATAACAGAACAGAATAACAAAGTTGGAAGGGACCTTGGAGGTCTTCTAGTCTAACCCCCTGCTTAGGCGGGAAATGTTTCAGACAAAAAGTTGTCCAATCTCTTCTTCTGGAGGCAAGTTGTTCCACTGATTAATTGTTCTAACTGTCAGAAAATTTCTCCTTAGTTCTAAGTTGCTTCTCTCCTTGATTAGTTTCCACCCATTGCTTCTTGTCAGGTCAGTGGTGGTATTCTACCAGTTCAGCCCAGTTCAGCTGAACCGGTAGCTCCAAGGATCATCTGTGAGTGAACTGGTTTGCTCCAATGATCAGCTGCTGGAACCTCCCACCTGCCCTGGCTCTATACTGACTTTTATTTCCTGGTTTTGAAGCTCAGCTGTTTCACACAGCACAGCGGATTGCCAACATCAGCTGTTGAAGACACAAGGAGAGTGCAGGATTGCAGAAGATCTGTCAACTAAAAAGATACTCCTTTGGTCTTTTTAGCTGCCAGGAAAAGGGAGTGTATGATGTAATTTAGTATCAGCTGGCTGTCAGGGCTCCAACAAATCCACCCTACAGGAAGTGAGGGGAGCTGAATGTCAACTAAAAAGATACTCCTTTGGTCTTTTTAGCTGCCAGAAAAAGGGAGTGTATGATGTAATTTAGTATCAGCTGGCTGTCAGGGCTCCAACAAATCCACCCTACAGGAAGTGAGGGGAGCTGAATGTCAACTAAAAAGATACTCCTTTGGTCTTTTTAGGTGTCAGAAAAAGGGAGTTGGCGAAAACAAGGCCTTCTTGAAATGCCTAGATAATCACCCCAGCAGCTCAAAGCTATCGGAGCATAAGAAGGTTATTGGAGAGCATGATGGATGACTCTCGGAGATGGATGTGTCCCATTGGAGAAGTCACATCCAGGGGGTGGGGGAAAGGCCAGGATCAAGGGGGAAATGTATGATGTAATTTAGCATTGGCTATACCCGGCTACACGCCAACATGACAACTTCTAATAAACCAATTTACTTTTCTCTGAGATGCAGCTAGAGACTGTTGATTTGAATGAGGGTGGATTTGTTGGAGCCCTGACAGAAAATTGAATCCCACCACTTCTTCAGGTGCTTTGGAGAATAGCTTCACTCCATCTTCTTTGTGGAAGCCCCTGAGCTATTGGAACACTGCTATAATGTCACCTCTAGTCCTTCTTTTCACCAGACTAAACATACCCAGTTCCAGCAACCATTCTTTATATGTTTTAAATTATATATTGTAATTAAAGTCTACGAAGAGGATTGGGGTTAGGGTTAGGGTTGTCTCCATAGAGAATTACACTTTGAATGTGTTTTGGTTCTGGTACTAAAATAAATCAATGTGCACTTCAGTTGAATTATGAGTTGGTCCAAATGATCATCTCAAACTTCTCCTACTATGCTACAGCATCCTCATGGAACTGGACACAAACTGCTTTTTAACATGTTCTGCCAAATTTATTGGTTGGATGGTTTTTCTGAACTTCCCCAAGAGAAAATGAGATTTTCTTAAAGACTGGATTTATTTTTATAAGCAACAACAGTAGTATGGTGGAGAAGTTTAAGAGGTCCCTCTGGGATTTGGGTAGTCTAGAGAAAAGAAGAACTAGTGGTGACATGATAGCCATATTCTAGCATTTGAGAGGTTGCCACAAAGAGAAGGGGGTCAATTTATTTTCCAAAGCATCCGAAGGCAGGAAAAGAAACAATGGATGGAAACTAATCAAGGAGAGAAGCAAACCAGTATTAAGGAGAAACTTCCTAACAGTGAGGACAATTCATCAGTGGAACAGCTTGCCTCCAGAGGAGGTTTTTAAGAAGAGACTGGACAGTCACTTGTCTGAAATTATATAGGATCTCCTGCTTGAGCAATGGGTTGGATTAGAAGATCTCCAAGGTCCCTTCCAGCTCTATTCTGATTGATTGGGTTTTCCCATGGGATTAATGAAACTAGGGAGTTTCCAGCCCACAAATGATTCATTCTGGAATGGAAGCCATAGGAGAACATATTGTTTTCTTAACTAACTAACTAAATAACTTATCCACAGCTTCTTTGAGAATAGACAGTGGTGGCGCAGTGGTTAGAATGCAGTACAGCAGGCTACTTCTGTTGACTGTGGGCTTCTTGCAGGTCAGCTGTTCAATTGCCACCGGCTGAAGGTTGACTCAGCCTTCCATCCTTCCAAGGTCGAAAAAATGAGGACCCAGATTGTTGGGGGCAATGTTCTGACTCTGTAAACCACTGTAAATCAGTATATAAATCTAAGTGCTATTGCTATAATCACAAAACCTCACATGGAATATCTTGGATATTCTATGCTTTTAAAATAGAATTCCTAAAGTAAACTAAATGAGAAGAGTTGGAAAAACAATACAGAAGGATTGCCAGCACTACACTAGCTGGTCCTCCTGTCAAAGATGCAGATTTATTTCACTTTACATCACCAGTAGACAAGGTTAAGCATCCCAATTTTTTGGTTTTATGTACCGTTCCCTGTAATATGCCAAAGAGCTGGGGAAGGCTTTTTTATTTTTTAGAAAACTTTTTTAGTTTTTTTTCTTTCTTCTCCACAATTTAATTATATTTGCTCCATATTTCTGAGCCAGACATTTTGACATTTAAAAAAAAATTAAGTGTATAAATAAGTATGATTTTTTCCCCCTGAACTTGTCCTAACCTATCTTTAACTGACATCTAATTCCTTGTAACATCTATGTGCCAAGCTGTTTCTTATTGCAACTTGTCACAGAAACTTGTTACAAATGGCAGAACAAGATGTTTTACAACCTGGAGGTATTTCTGTTTGCAAATTCATCTAGGTTTTTTTTTTTATAAAAATCTAACTAAGATTGCTTAGTATATATTGCTTAGTTAGATTTTTCATGTGTGTGTGTGTGTGTGTGTGTGAATAAAAGAAGGATCTCCTCGACTTTCTTGAAGAAACCCTGTCTAGAAACTAATCGTTTAAAACAAGTCTTTTCCAGGCAAAGAAAAGTATGTTTGGCATGCAAGTAAACAGAGATGGTGGTCCAAAATAGGGAAAATCTGGTCAAAAAATATGGGGAAATGATCCTTCCATCTCCCAGTGTCTCTGCCCACAAATTTGCTGAAAAAAATTCAAAAAATTCAAAAAGCCATTTGATCAGCCCTCGCTGTAGAAGAACTACAGAGAAAACTGATCAAAATGACACCAAAAAAGCCTCAAGATCTCTTCCATATGACAAGCACTCAGAGGCCTTGAAGCATTTAAGTTTGCACAACACAATAAATAAGCAAGGAAAATCATGATCAAGTTTATAACATGATACATAATGTGGGAGAATAGATATACACATTGTCGACTGCTTCATCTTCTTTGTGTATATTTCATCCAAATCTTAAAACTTGAAAGATGCTCATCTTTAAGGCTTCAGAATTAAGTCATCCCAACGATGTCCAAAGGTCATTACCTACCATGGACAAGTTAATTCCTTAGTAAGTTAAGTAAGTTAAGGCCTATCTGAAGACTAGAGTTGTCCATAGGAATGTCAAAAATAGTCAAGATGATGGACATCTTCTGAATGATTGAAGGCCAACTCTCTTTTTCTGCAAGTGTTTCAGACATGTGAAAAGGGAGCAGGACTTTAAATACATGGATGTGCCCATCGTTTTGATTTTTTGACACAATATTGCTGGAGATGCCTCTGCTGAAGCCTCTTTATAAGTCCTCTCCTGGTCACATGCCTATAGATTAATTTAAAGATTAAGATTCTTAAATATAGATAGAGCAATTTAAAGTCTTCAACTGCTGTTAATAGCAATAGTAATAGCACTTACTGTTGTGCTAGGAACTGCGTATAGAAAATATAGAGATATGAAATCACAGAGGGCCTTGAAGATTAATGACATACAAAGAAAGACCGTGGAGAACTCAGCCTTGGAGAATTGAGAAAGCTGGCCAAAAGAGATTGGATGAAATTCTTAATTCCTCGGCCACTTCAGACTTGAGCTGTCGTGTCCGGAAAGAAGCTCCGAGGCGTGTGTGACATTCAAAGCTCTTTATTTAACATCGCGAACCGAAACGAACCCAA